>JAGFPH010001218.1:217666-247264 GCA_018207615.1 Philaenus spumarius | reverse complement strand
TGTCTGCATCAATGATATTTGACATTGATGCATGGATGTCGCCTAGTGGCTTGGCACGTAAGTTAGGAATAGTACAATGCAACACTTTTTTTGATGTGTGCAGCAATGATTTTTGGCATCAATGATGGATGAGTATCTTTTCTGTGTGTATCCTTTATGCCTCAGAATTAGCCCACTTGCTTCCTGTGGCGGATAATGTAAACCCTTTCTTAAGGAGTGAAAAAGTTCAGAGGTCACCACCATCTGGCACTTCAGAGGAAAACCGGAAGCAACCCATGACATCCACCTCAAGGCTAACAAGATCTCCTCCACCGACTGTCAGCTTTAGGAAGAAGAAACTAGTCCAGCAAGTACTACATCCTGGAATCTTTAACAGATCACGCTCATCTTCTCTTGGGGGATTTATCACCTATCAACAGTATAACTAATTTGAACATTAAAGCACCTCCTAGAGATGAGACAGAGTCAGTGGAAGTGGATCTGGAGAATTCTCTACCACCCTCCGGCTCAGGTGGTCCCTCCTCCTCATTGGCAGCATGTTCCTGTATCTCATCGTCACAAACGGAGGAGAGGAGGAGCTATTCACCTTTACAGAGTGACGGAATCTACTTGAATAACAGGTTTAGTAAATTGCCTTTGGATCCACCAGACACAGTTGAACATAAAGATCCTGGGTCAAATCGGATAAATAAGCCCTCACCAATCATTCTCTATGGCATAGATGATGTGAATGAACTAACAAAACTAATAGAAACTGTCAGTGATAGAAATCAATTTAAGTTTAGGGTTGTCAATAAAAATCTACTACGTGTTCTCGTTAATACAGCAGAGGATTATAAATTGATCATGGATCTAATCAGAAAAAAGGGTTTAATCGGGCACACCTTCTTAAGAAAAGATACCAAGTGTTACAGGATTGTTGTGAAAAATATCCACTACTCCACCCCACACAGCGTCATTGTTGAGGAGATAGAAGCTACAGGCAACACTGTCAGAGGAGAAATTATAAATGCTCGGTATGGACCGGATAAAAATCCAACAAACACATTCTTTGTTAACATTGAGCCTAGTGTCAATAACAAGGCTGTGAAAGATATAAAGTACATATTTCATCAGCAACTTAGAATAGAAGACCCTCGGAAATCAAACTTCATTGTTCAATGTCATCGCTGTCAGCAATACGGTCATTCAAAGAACTATAATAGATTGTACGAGGCCCTACAGGTGTGTTAAATGTGGAGAGGGCCATAAAACTTCTGAGTGTGGGAAAAAGGATCGAAGTTCTCCTGCTAAGTGTGCACTATGCTTATGCGATCATCCAGCAAATTACAAGGGTTGCCAGGTATACAAAGATATATTATCAAGGAAAACTAAGAAACCTATTGTAAGAGCCCCGAAACAAACTACAGTATTGCTACTTCACTTGGCTCAGCTGACCCTAGCTCCCAGATGTGCTTTGGAGCATCCAAGCAACTGGGAAGTCCTAGCGCAACGTATGCTCAAGCTACACGTTGTGCATCAACAGGGGAGAATCCTAGACCTGGTACAGACCATCAATCTAGTGGTGCGATGGAGAAAATTTTACTAATGCAAAGTGATAACATCGAGCTTTTAATTCAACAAATAACTATCCTTTTAGGACTTAATACTAACCTAGTTAACAAAATGGACAAATGACCTCGCTGCGAATTGCTGCATGGAACATCAATGGCTTGTCTCCGAATAGGCTTGAATTAGTGTCCTTCATCAATAACAACATACTGGATGTCGTGACTCTGGATCTCTGAGTCACATGTTACAACACAGAGTTGTATTAAAATTCCTGGATATTGTACATACCTCACTCCTCATCCTAATGGAAGAGCTCATGCCGGTTCAGCCATTGTGATCAAACAAGCTCTGAAGCATTGTTTACTAGATCCATTTTCAACTAATTATCTTCAGGCACTACGGTTGGGGAGCAGGATCGTGCTGGTGCTGTTACTCATTCGGCTTGCTATTGTCCTAAACACATAAAATAAGTAAGGATATGTTTACTGATTACTTTAAAACTCTTGGCGACCGTTTTATAGCTGGTGGTGATTGGAATGCGAAACATTCCTACTGGGGTTCACGAACTACTGTAACTCGCGGACGTGAGCTAAAGCTGAGTATTGACAGTAACCATCTGCTTCCATTATCAACAGGAGAGCCTTCATACTGGCCTACGGATTCGCATAAAATTCCAGATTTACTAGATTGCTTTATAACAAAGAATATCTCTCACTTGTATACATCCATTTAGCTTCGATGGGTCGTCTGCCCATTCGCCTATTATTCTTACTGTTGGTACAAGGATTCTAACTCGAAATAGTGAATATGAGTCTCTCTCCAACTGTAGAACTGATTGGGATTCCTTCAGGGACAGTCTGGATGAAGCCGTGAATCTCAGTGTTTTTCTTAAATGGTGCTGATGACATTGACCAGGCTTGCGTATACATTACCAATCTTATCCAAGTCGCAGCGTGGACTAATTCCCCTGAGTTGAAGAACAGGCAACCTGGGGTAATGGTTTCCTCAATTATTAGGGATAAAATCAAAGAAAAACGTAGATTACGACGACTTTGGCAGCAATCTCACCACCCGCTTGACAAAAAGCTACTAAATCGTGCATCTAAAGAGCTAAAACAGTTGCTTGTTGAATCCGCTAACGCAACTCTCAAGGATAAGCTGGAACATATGTCACTCTCAGCCCATGGTGAATACTCATTGTGGAGGGCTACAAAAAATTACAAGAAGCCTCAGAAATCTTTTCCTCTTGTCAGAGCAGGAACTTCTTGGGCTCTTACTGACTCTGAGAAGGCCGAAGCTTTTGCTGCTCACCTCTCTTCAGTCTTTAGACCCAATGATTCAATTGACGATATAGATCCTGAAATTGCTAATGTCTTAGGTCAAGACCTCCAATTGTGCCTACCAATAAGGCCCATTACCCTCAAAGAACTTCGTAGAACAGTAGCTGCGCTGGAGGATAATAAGGCCCCGGGTTTTGACCTGATTACCCCGAAAGTACTAAAAGAACTTCCCGGGAAGTGTTTTGTGTTCTTCTTTCGTCTCTTTAATTCAATACTTAGGCTTTTCTACTTTCCGTCTATATGGAAGGTTTCACAGATAGTCATGATTCACAAACTTGGAAAATCACCCAGTGATACCAGTTCATATCGCCCCATTAGCCTCACTCCTGTGCTGTCGAAGGTGTGGGAAAGATTATTTTTGCCACGAATTATGCAGAGTCTTGAGGAGTCTCATTTAGTTCCGCACCATCAGTTTGGATTTCGTAGTCACCATTCTACTGTCGAGCAGGCTCACAGGGTTTACCGTACTATAAGACAGGCCTTAGAGAAGAGAGAGTACGGCTCAGCGGCATTTTTGGATGTTCAGCAGGCGTTCGACAGGGTCTGGCACGAGGGTCTGCTGTGCAAGATCAAGAAATTTTTGCCCCACTCGATGTTCCTGGTATTAGACTCTTATCTGTCCGTTAGAGTCTTTCAGGTTAAGCATGGTGAGGCGAGGTCTGCCCTCTATAACTGCTATGCAGGTGTTCGGTACTGGGCCCTGTGTTGTACAATATATTCACATGTGATATACCACAGTTACCAGGCATTACTGTTGCAACGTTTGCAAATGATACTGCTTCCCTCTCGTGTAATAATAGTTCAGACGAAGCTAGCAGCAGATTGCAGCGACAATTAGACATTACAAATGCCTGGTTAGTTAAGTGGCGTATAAAAGCCAGTGCATCCAAATCACATCACGTTACCTTTGCTCTACATAAAGGGATATGTGCCCCAGTTAAATTGGGGAATGGTATTTTGTCTCAGTCCGAATGCGTTAAGTATCTTGGATTCTACTTTGATCGTCGTTTGACTTGGAAAAATCACGTCAGGAACAAGAGAGATGTGGTCAACAATCGTTTTAGAAACCTACTTTGGCTCCTAGGTAGAAAATCTGCTCTGTCTCTTAACAACAAACTTTTAGTCTATTGTTTAATCCTCAAACCTATTTGGACCTATGGCATCGAACTTTGGGGTACTGCAAGCAAGTCCACTGTACAATGCATGCAGAGGGCCCAAAATAACATCTACGAGTTATTTTGAATCCTCCATGGTATACTCGCATCTCTGAGATCCATGACTATCTGGACATGCCAACGATCCAAGAGGAAATTGTTCGTCGAAGTAGGAATCACATGAATCGCCTTTCGGGACATCCTAACCCTCTTGCCAGGCTGTTGTTAACGCCATGTTCCGTCAGAAGACTGAAGCGGAAGGACATGCTGTCTGACTAGGAAGAATTGCTGGGCGGTGGCTCCACTATCTTCATAACGCCATTTTACTGTATCTAATCTAATTATAGTCTGTTGACTGATTGTAGATTAAAATAATAAAAAATAAAAATAAAAAAATGTCTGCATCAATGATATTTGACATTGATGCATGGATGTCGCCTAGTGGCTTGGCACGTAAGTTAGGAATAGTGCAATGCAACATATGTGTTGATGTCTGCATCAATGATATTTGACATTGATGCATGGATGTCACCTAGTAGCTTGAACGTAAGTTAGGAATAGTGCAATGCAACACTTGTGTTGGTGTTTGCATCAATGATATTTGACATTGATGCATGGATGTCACCCAGTAGCTTGGCACGTAAGTTAGGAATAGTACAATGCAACACTTTTGTTGATGTGTGCAGCAATGATTTTTGACATCAAGGATGGACGAGTATCTTTTCTGTGTGTATCCTTTGTGCAGTACATTCAGGCTCCCATACTTTTGTCTAATTTGGACACGTCCGTGTACCAGATCTGTCCATTTATAAGATTAACCTGTTCTCGTAGTCCATCTTCCTGAGCCGGGAAAATGGTCTCTACTGTAATTTGCTATCAAAGTTATACCTGGGTGTCTTGTAGCCCGTACCGGCTCGCAGCATCGGATTCCACTCCAGCAATTTGTTCAAGCATTCACCGTGTCCATTTCTTGCAAGAGATGACCAACTCCCTCCTGTGTTTAATCTCATTGCGGCCTTACTAGCCTCTCCTGGACTAGGAGGTCCAGAGGTGGGAGATCCAACAAGATTTCCACTTTGGGAGTTGTTTTCATGGCCCCTGTGATTCCAAGGCTGGCCATTCGCTGTATTTTGTTATGTTCTCTTTTTGCTCGTTCCTTTCTGGTAGCGGGCCACCAGACTATAGAGGCAAAAGTTAGAGAGATGGTTTTATGATGGTAACGTAGAGCCAGTTCATCATCTGGGGCCGAAACCCCCATGAAGTTCTAATCGCTTTTCTACATGCCCAGAAAGCGTTACACGCTTTTGCTGCCTTCCTCCTTATGTGTTCTCCCCAGACTAGCTTTGTATCTAGGGTGACGCTTAAGTATTTTTTTGTTTTGGAACATGTAAGTCTTTGTCCCAGTAGACTGGGCATGTACAGGCCATCTGTCCGACGTTTCCTATAAAAATGATAAGATCTGTCTTCCTGGGTTTACAGCATTCTAAGCATTTAAGTAAGCTTTGGACGATGACGGATACCGTCCATAAGAATTTACCTGTTCCCAGGATGTATTATGTCGTCCGCATAACCTTGGGTATAAACTCCTCTCTCACTTAGTCCCATTAGCAGACCATCCACGGGAGAACATAAAAGGGGGTAAAAGATTTCGCTTTGGTGGTATCCACGTGCAACCTCAATTCCAATTTCTCTTCTGATCGCCATTCTTTTATTTTCAAGGTGAGCTTTTATCCAGTGGGCGATGGTGTGCTCTACCCCCATCCCCGCTTGATTAATGCATCTGACATGGATTTCAATGAGGTATATTAAACGCTCCTTCGATGTCCACAAAAACTCTCATCGCAAGTTCTTTCTGTTCCTTTATGAAAAGGATTTACATCCAATGCTCCATCCCTTATTTATCTATTTATCAGTTTCTCCAGCGTTTTGAGTAGGAAGGATGATAACTGATAAGTCATAATTCGAAAGTCTCTTGGGTTGTAGGTTCCTTTCCCTGGTTTAGGGATGTAACTACTTTTGCTAGTCTCCATGGTCTAGGTATGTTTCCTAGAGCAAGGACGCTCTGAATACTTTTATTAGCCAAGGTACCAGCTTATCTCCGCCCCTCTGAAGGAAGATCTGGGATATTCCATCTAGTCCTGCACTTTTAAAAAGGTCCAAACACTTAATCGCCCGCAATACACTCCGGACTGGATTGTATACAACCACGTGTTCATGCCGTCAATTCATTCCTTTTCCGACGGCCTTGGCCGGACCCATACAGGTCCGTCGGACACGGATCTGGGATGTAGGTCCAGAGACCTGGATGTAGATTCGGACCATTTGACCCTGTTACCAGTTACTATTTTCTTTGCTGTTTCCCAGTCAACCTTTCTTGCCTCGTCCGAGATGTTTTCTTCCCGCATTGAATTAGTTTCAGCAGATCTTGGGAAATGGGTTGTTAAAAGTATCTGGATCAGGTAGTATCTGTATCAGTTCGTCATCATAAATGGTTTATCAAGTGTTGTTTGCCAAGTCTTTCATTCAAACCAGCTGTTGCATGTCTTCCTTGTGGTTTTGTTTCTGGCTCTTCCACAGATAAAACACTTTTCCAAGCTTGAATTTCTTTGTCGAGGGGCTGGAGGTTATCTGCCGTACTGAGCATTTCCAAGCTTGAATTTCTTTGTCGAGGGGCTGGAGGTTCTTCTGCCGTACTGAGCATAAGATGTCCTCTACGATTGATCTCCTTAGGAATACCTTCCATGTCTAAACGTCACTGTATTGCTGGCTTAATCGAGAGCTAAAATCTGAAAGCAATCGTTTCTATCTACATCTGAGTAGTTTTGGTTTGCCCAGTAAATGTTAAGAGCATTTACTAGAGCTACATTCATTACATGAAAAAATAAAGTTAGTGGTCATCAACGGGAGTTTCTCGCCACATCATATGCCGACACATTTTGTCCAAAATGTCTGTAACCGTGCTTGGTGTGGTTGTAGGTAATTACTAAGGCTGGTTGTTTATTCATCACCAGTGTGCTGCATCAATTTCATCTGTGTAGTGAATATTGAATATCAGACAAACTGCCTTGTTTCTATCCTGGTACGTATGACACAAGGGTGCAGTTCTTTTGATAACCAAAAATATTAGATTTTGGTTCTCTTTCTTCAGCAACGAGGAAGCAAGCAGGAATTTCAGGCCTGTTCTTTCTCTTGGTTTCAACAAAAGTCAATTTATTTTCTTTCAACAGCACCTGAGATATGGGAAGTGAGATAAAAAAGTTTTCAGCTGTTATATTTCTGTGAGATCTGGATACCGGTTCTACAGTGCGAAGCACAAGGTCTTGGGTTTTGTTGCTAACTGTGTACGGTCCTGCTGATTGTTTACCTACATACACTTCTAAGTTGATAGCATACAATTTTGATGCAGGTACAAGGACATAAACTTGAATGCCAAATTTTGCCGGTTTTTTGGCATATGCAGAAAGGGCATCAGCCACGGAAAGCCACAGGTTGCTCAGCATTCGTCAAATAGTCAATAGGCCTGAATGAGTTTTTTGTTTCCGAAAAAAATTTCAAATATTTGTCTCATAGCGTCCAACTTGTCTTAAATATTTCGGATCTTAAATCTTAGCCCCAATTATGTATGATTCCCAACAAAGATCTAATTCCTAACTCATGTGTTGTTTTTGCATCTCTTTCTCGGCCGAAATTTTATTGTCAATGTATGTCTTAGTAGAGTGAAATGTGTTTAATTATTTCATTAGGTAAGCAAACGGCGTAAGAAGGGTGCGGACATTTTCAGCATCACCTGAGGGACAGGTGTGTGAAAAGGATGTATTATGTTGATACGTGGGGTTCTAGAAGTACGTGGCAATTGAGGCTGCAAATACCAGCGGGTTGGCTCTCTATTTTTACCCTTTTCAATACCTATGTACAACTCACATAAATGAAGATGAGGTAGTTGAGGTTCTGTTGCAGGTCCGGCTTCAACTAGACCATCTTCCTCTGAAACTTCTGCAGGTAGTGGAGGTTCTGCTGTAGCCTCTGCTTCTTCGTTTTGTTGATCTTCATTACTGTCCAATTCATAAGAAACTTCACTATAAATCATGATGTTTTCATCTACTTTGTCTGGGTCTTCTACTCCAACAATGCTTTCACAGTCACACTCTGTTTCATTTAACCACTTACGTATTTGTTCACAGCCTCGTTCCGACATTTTAAACACTAAATATACTTGACTTTTCGAAAACAAACACAGTTATACCAAAAACCAAAATGGATCAAATTTTTTAAAAAATAGTCCGTGTTTGCTCGCGTGCATCACAATAATAGTGAATCTACAAAATCGAGCACCTGTAAAACACACTCTTGACAACAGGAAAGCTGTGATAGCACTGGATTGTTCCACGGGGTGTGGGGGGAAGGTAGATGGCCGCAGCTAGCGGCAACAAAAAATATACCTCTGGTTCACAATAGTAATCAGCGCGACCAATGCGAAGTTCTACGAATCTACAAAGTTGCACAAATAATATGCTTGGGTCTGTCAGATGTTTTTGCAATGTTCATTTACAAATATTGAAGAAAATATTAAAAATTAGAATATTAAAAAGCAATTTTTTCAATTTGTGAGTCACTATATAAAGAATAAAGATATGCATTAAATGTTTGAAAACAATTAAAAACTTAGCTATTATTTTAGGTTAAAATCTCCATTTTTTAACTCTTAAACAAATCGAGTAACTTTTGCACTAACAGCTAAATTAAGAATCATGAAAGACAATAAATTGCAAGTAAATAACTATTTGAGAATACCATATTAACAAGAAAGAATCTAAATTGAAAAAGAAAACTTAAACAAATAAGCTAACTGAACTGAAAGTATCGAGTCGTTTGGGCTGCAAACGCATTTTGCGGATTCTGTACAGTTTGTTTCTCATAAATGTAGCCATTGTTTTTGGCAAAACACAACTTCTTTGTGCACGAAAAACAAATTGGTATGCTACACTTTTTACAAGGATATTTGAGTTTTCTTCCCACTAGGTGGGAAAAAGCCACATCTATTTTCGAAGAACTCTTCAGTCTCCTCTTCAATCTTCAGGATTTTCTTGATGCTGAGTTTCAACTCCTGTCCAATGAAGCCTGCTTGCAGTCTTCGTTGCAAGAGAGGAGAAAACAATGACTTTGTTAAGTCCGCTCTTAATAGACGTGAGGTTCTGCTGTACCTGGTGAATGACGCTGGCTGACACGTTCACAAAGGTGAAAAAGATTGTCATAGCAATCTTCTTGCCCTTCTGATGGATGAGTCGTTTGCACATTGCTGATCCACAGTTTCGACTCCCCCTTTTGTTCTCTTATAAAATGAAGTAATTTCTGGTTTGCCAAATTCGAAGTCGTCTTCTCTGCCGTGGTGCATTGATGAAATCATGAGAACAGTCTTGTTTGCAGGGGAATATAATATGATAAGGTAACTTGTTCTGTAAATTCATAGAGAATTTTTTATATTTAATGTAGTTAGAACTTATAAAATTTTAATTTTTGTATATATTTCGTGACTAACTCGATTTATTCATTAACAGGGAAACAGTCTCTTTCCCAGTTATCCGTCATATGTTCAGTCGGTTCTGCATCTCTGAGTTCCGGCACTCCCACATGGTGCTAGCTATCGCGCAGAGTGCACCGGCCACCGGCGGAAAGGGTCGTCAACAAGTGAAGTTTGCCTCGGAATAGGTGACCGTTATCGATTAAGAGGTTTCGTAAATCTGGTACGAGACAACAATTGATTTGTATCGTCTCGGCTATGTTCATCGACTTCCCATCTGGGTCTAGAGTATTTGGTAATCTAAATGAGCTCGACGAGCACGGGACGTAACAGCGACAGAGTTGAACAGATTCACCACCCACATACGGTCTTGACCGGCGCTATAGCTAAGCTCCTTGCGCCTCCAGTAGAGAGTTAAAAGGGAATCTCGATATTCAATTAGGTCCGTTACTTATTAGGTTACGAGGCATTCGGGTATTGTTTGTTTCCCGTTATCAATTAAAAGATACAAAGTCGTAACGAGAACGATGCTCGTGGACTATGTCGTGCAACTAAGCCGGAAACCCTCACTACATCATGAAAAAGCAAAGTAAGTACCGATTCTGGATAGAGGGAAGAAACTAGGGTGTGGGACGGCTAGAATGACAGACATGGTCCAATACTGGTCTTAGCTTACTCCGTCTCTTTTGTGAGAGAGGGGGGTGGTGTACGTTAGGAGATAAAACTCGCTCGGATATGGTGCCATTATGTTTCAAGCCGTCCATTGTGTACGCCTGCTTTAAAGAACCCGCGCAGTGATTCCACTGAAGTGCAATCCTTCCTTGATACCAAGATCCAGTAAACAACAAGACGAGATCAAGACAGACGTGAAGGGGTGCTTGAAAACGTTCCCCAGCTTTTGAACAAGAGAGCAATTGTTAACTTTGCTTTCCTCTCGTTCAAGGTGGTGGAGCCGCAGATTTTTTGTGTGTTGACCTCGTAAACTTTGTCGTCTCTTCACGCTATTAAGTCATGTTTCCTTGTACCTTCGTTCGTATCAAAAATCGATTCTTCATCAACCGGAAGCCGCTCTGTGTGAGTGCTGCAGCCAAAGTCTTCGACACCGTATTTTGAGAGGCAGTTGATACGAGTGTCAATAGAACTCGCCGGCAGGATGGCAGTAGTTGCGGAACAACGCAAGAGATGGTTTTGACGCACTCAATAAATTTTCCTCCATAACTGGTTTGATATGATAGAAATCAGTCGACTACCACTTGGCTCGCTTGTAGTTAGAAGTTATGGGCAGCTCTTTATGGGTTGTAATAGTACGCGCAGCCCTCCAAAGTCGGTTGAGAACCCTACGCAAATTGCGATACTGCTTGAATACAGACGAGTTACTCAGTTTGAAACTTTTGAATTATAAATTAAGCCTGAAATGGTGGTGGACAAGGATTAATACCAATGCCACGATCTTTGCCGCATGTGTGAAAGAAGCAGACTGCAACATTGGCAGGGAGTAAGCCGGATGGTGTTCCTAACTTGATATACAATGCTTTCAATCTTTCCTTTGTTCCTCTACCAAAAACGAATCCATAATAACGGCGTGGAAGAAGGAAGCATTGTAATATATTCAGTCATTGTTGGGGTTTAAGAGATGTCATTTGCAGACGGTTAGCCCTACATTTCATATTAAAAAAAAAAATTTCTAACAAATTTAAGTAGTAAGGAAATGGGGTATCGAGGCCACATTGCCGTATGTACCTCCCTCCATATATGGGTATCACGTACATCTGGTCACGTACAAAGTCACATCCGGTCTCCATATATAGACATCACATACATCCGGTCACGTACAAGGTCACATCCGGTCTCGTTCAAGGTCTCGCGTACGAGGCCACTTCCGGTCACGCTCAAGGTATCACGTACAAGGTCGCTGCAAGGTTTTACACAAGCACGTACAAGGATATGTAAAGGTGATGCGTATAATACTCATACAAGGTCTCACGTATATTCGGTCACGTACAAGGTTGCACAGTTGCGCGTGTTAATCAGGTAAACAGTCCTTAGATCTCAAGAAAGTTAATATTTCAATTACCCAATCTTCTAATGCTCGAGAGGCTTTAAAAGGGTAATATATATTTAACTAGGGTCAATTGTTTTTGATTTGGCTATAAAAAAAATATATATGTAAATTTTTTAAAGCGTTTTTATTAACGTTTTTTTAAACTTCATATAACTTTTTTATTTTTGAACCAATTTTATTTTTTTTAATGTCATTTTATTTTTTATAAGGTAAATATACTTTTTGTATATGGAATTAGTTATTGCAGTACTTCAAAAAAACTTATAGACAAGAAAATTTCAAAAATCGAAAAAATTACAAATATTAAATTTAAAAATTTTTTTTTGAATAGGCCTACAACTATTTCCATATACAAAAATGTTCCTTATAACATAAAGATAATGTGGTAAAAATTTCAACATTCTAGGTGTTTTATTTGAGATTTTATTCAAGTTTTTGTTTCAAAATACATAATAAAAGCAACTTGCGGAAAACTGTCCCTAAAGAATAAACACTAGTTTTCACCTCTAAAAGTCTCCTGCGCTGTACGTTTCACCTTCCTTTTGACTTTTTCTTCTGCTTCTCTACAAGCTGGGCAGATTTCAACAGTTTTCTGTATTTCTTGTATTGTTCTGTTGCTCTTGCCTTCCGCAAACGTAGCCGATGTTTATCCTTTTTCTTCGCTTGGAGTGTTGTATTCATCCCTGGTGAAACTCCAGCTTTCTCAAGAAGGTTTGAGAAACTTATCAAGTAATCCTTATTATATACACAAATGCCTTCTCCTACAGCAGCTTCAACCCTTCTTCTAGCTGTGAAGGTTGTTTTAGGGCACTTGCTTCAGATTATAGAGTGGAGTGCCTCGTTGGCATTTTCTGTTTTACCTAACGAACACCGTTTGAGTAGATGCCGTGAGGAAAGGCGAGTATACAAGGGCAAAACATGTTCATAGACAATTTCATTTATGGGGTTTTTAATATAATCGGTATGTTTTCTTGGTAAGACTAGACTACATTGGCCAAATTCCTCTGTTAGAAGCACCAACTGTCGCTACCTGAAGGGCACTTATCTTGACGCGGAGTGTCGTCAGTCGATCTGCAGTGGTACAATGTAGCAAATATTGCATTTTTCATCGCAGTGGTATCTTCCAAATTATTGATAGTGGCGTTCCTGTAGTAACGTGTTAGTTTTTCAATTGTCGACCCTTTTAGGCTCCCACGTGTTTTTCTACCAAGTGTTATCTTCTTACTACCTACAAACTTGCACCAGTTTTCGTAGCCCAGTGCCCAAACGCTTGGCAACATGATTCACACACTCTTGTTTTCCAATATCTACCTCTTTACCGTAAATGTTTAGTGAGGTCATAATGTGATCATAAGACTTTGAATCACCATCAGATATAACGCTCGTGTAGCGAAAGCCAAAATTTTCAGAACGTGTCCAAAGTCTTTCGGCTGCTTCTGTCTCCATGCCTGGAGACGAACCATCGTAATTTGCTTGGCAAAACACTCTTGAAACTCAACTGACTCTTCTCCGAATTCAGTTTTTTTCTTTTGACATAAACGGCAATACTTATAGAGCACTTCGTAATCAATTACTAAGCCAGTAATTACCTCAGTGACACAGCCTATTTCATATTTAGAAGTGAAACCTCTCTTCTGCCACGACCCATCATAACTAACAGCTATGTTGAGAGGTTTCACTACATCAAAATTCTGTTCAATTTAAATATAGGCTTTTTCCTCTACGCGGGCGTGACTTAAGCATTCTTCAGTGCACTGTTTTGCAACATCTACTAATTGGCGAACATGTTTGTCAAATGTATTGTGATGAATGCAAGGCATATTCATTCTCATAGAAAATGTTTCTAATGCCATGTGTCCCTTTCCTATTGAGCAAAATGTTTTCACAATCCTCTATTTACATCATAAGCGTTTTTTCTTAGGCTGTCTAAACCACCATGAGCAATTCTTTCTGATGTCTCAAAGCTATTTGTTTGGTTACAAGATTTACAATGTATCTATACTTTTTGTGCAAATCCAAACATATTTGTAACTGTAACCTCTGTATTTGAATCAAAACAATATTTACATGGTAGGTATTTCAAAAATGATGTAAGAGAAGCATCATTCACCAAACTATAAACTACAGAATCTTTGTTACAAAACCGCCGGATCGTTCTTGGCCTGTTCCTTAGCTGATCTTGCATTTTCAGCAGCAGTCAAGTGACGTTCCTTTTCAAATTTGCTTCCTTCAATAATTTCTTCATTCTCCCCAAATGATATTTTTATTTGTAAACTGTCACATTTGTTGCATGTATCTGTCCGTGGTGGCTTGATTGTACTGGATAACAAAGATATGTCTGTAAAATGTCTCTTTAACGGGATTTATCTCCTCATTTTTGCAACAGTCAACGTATAGTTTGTACATTTTTCTTATATCTAAAGTACTTTACAGGTGCTTCGTATCTGGGTTTTTGGCCCTGGAATAGTGGCTCGTAGCCTTTGGCAATAATTCAATGCGTTTCTTGACATATTGGACTATTTCATCCGAAATTTTGTTTTTTGGGACATGCTTCCCTCTATTGTCGCGTGGAGAAACACCTGTTCCCGTGATATGTTTTTGCTTAAGGACATTGTCATACCTTTTCTGAGATATGTCAAGTGTTTTAAGAAAGAATAATTTGCACACTCTCTTGCCTAAAATCTTAACACTGACACTCTTTTGCCTGTGTTTTTGGGCATTTTTTGTGGGGCACTTAGGTTCACATAATTCCATGCATCCATTGATAAATGCAGTTTGTAAATCCCAGTCTTCTAGGCCCCAAAATTCCTCAAACAGTTTTTTCCTGTCACATTCTGAAATAGTATTCCATTGATATCGGCACCTATGATCATAAGGCTTAACTGATTTTTCACTTACTTGCTTTCCTGTAACACCTGTGTACGCTTTACCAGAATTACGCAGTATTTTTGCTTTTTTCCTTTTCCAGTTTTTCTAATTCCTTAAGCGCTTTCTTGTCTTTTTATTTCCTTCTTGTCCATTCTGTTCTTGAATGTCTGAAATTGACGAATCTGAAGAATTATTCTCAATGTCTTGTTCTGGATCATAATTTTGGCCCTTATCCGTGTCATCAGGTGGGTCTGAAATAAAAGAATGTGTATTAAATTACATATTAAACATTAATTTCAAAGCTGAAATAAAGAAATTGGCATACCTATGAAATGAGGCACAAACTTACCTAAGGTTTATAGGTTAGGTGTCAGCTGTATACAACGGAAAAGTTATTTTTAATGTAATAAATTAAGTAATTACCTGAGTTTTCTTCCAGTAAGTCGTTGATATCGTGTTCATTCATTTCATAAACTATTCCTCAACCAACTTCTTAAAAATTCAATGAAAATTGCTGAAAAATTAATTGTCAACAAAGTAGTGTAATGTTAGTTACTTGAGATTTTTGGCAAACTATTTGGAGGCATTTGGATGTAAGTGGCTTGTATCCTTATTACACCAAACAGATGGATCAAGTTGTTAGGTAGTTCTTTTAAAACTCGTCCGGTAGCAGCACCTGTCAATGAAACTACTTATACTTCTCTGCCACTAAATGCAATGAATTCTCCTCTACCGGTTACATGCACTAACTCCAATTATTCAATTTTGCCACTTAACCCCTCTGCTTCCAGGCGCCTCATATGTTTGTATGATCCTATATGACGCACGTTGTAGTCTTGGATGAGGCTTATGCAATATTGCATCTTCTAAAACCGTTAATGTGTTTTTATCACTTATACGGTGTAACATGTCTTTATAACACATTAAGACATTTTAATGGGGTTTTCAACACATTAAGATACGTTAATGTGTTTTCAACACATTAAGAAAAGTTATTGTGTTTTTCAACACGTTAACAAGAGTTCACAATATATATTAACTAAAGTTCAATATATATTACAACGGGCATGACCCGTGTAATTCTTAAAATTTCAATTTTGTACACAAATTTTGTAAAAAGCGATATTTTTAGGCCAACATGGAATCTTGATCGTATGTAAACCTTCAACAAGTTGGGACGAGCGGGGTGTTATCTACGGAAGCGACGGACCCTGACTTGTCCAGAAATGCAAAAAGAACTTAGCCTCTAATTAATGATTTCTTCCTGAATACCAGGATCCAGGAATATTATGTATTTGGGTTTTTCTAAAGGAAACACATTACGCTAAACACTGGTGTGTCATCTATGCAATTCCCAAATCGTAATATTAAATGATGCTTATGTAATTCAAGTCTTAAGTTAAAGGAAAATTGCAAATTTTCTCAAAAGCCAGAAAGTAAGGTGTTTTTGGTTTACTAAAGAATAGACCTAAAAGAAAGGTGGAATAAGAAAATAACGAATTTTCAGTATTAGAAGTTAGTTAAAATCGTCAAGTTTAATTGTCATTGAATTATAAAAGAAATAAATTTAAGGAAAGTTTTATAGGAAAATCAAAGAAAAGTTTAAATATTATTATAGAAAAAAGGGTGAAAGTTTTCACACCTTAGACTCAAAATAAATAAGAAAATTAATGTTTTAAAGATTATAATAATTAAAGTTAAAGTAGTAGAGTATAATAATGTATGTACAACCCAGTATGCCAAATAAATGTCGGGAAATTAGTTAAATAAAAAAACAGAAAAATCATAACTTTTTATAAGTCCCATAACTCCAAGAAAAACAAAGGAAAATTCACAAAATGGCGGCTATTACGTAATTTTGCAAAGGACTACAGAACAGAAGAAAAGAAAATCGCGAGTTGGAAAAACTGGAAAACTTTCCCGGAAAACGTAACGAGAAATACACATGCGGGCCTCGCGTGAGAACGCGAAGTCATACGAACACCACTCGAATTCGTAAAGGAAGATGAAAATTCAAGGAATCGGAAAAGCTCACTCGCGGGAAAAACTAACAACGCCGAAAGGAGTTAAAGACAAAAGAAGGAAAACAATATTGGTTTAACAGAGATAACAAGATAGAATGCGCGGGGAATTAACGGCCAATCAGAAACGAGATAGGGTAATACCAACCTAATAGGGAAGGTATTTAACGAAAACAATAGAATAAATTAGTTAAAAAGTACAATAGAATAATAAAAATAACCTGGATAATTTATGGAAAATTAAGGGAAACTATCTGGAGAAGAAAAACCCCGGAAAAATTAAAGTTAAAGAATAAGAAAAACGTAGTGTATGTTACTTAAGGTTGGTAACAGATCTAGTGGAAATGGACACTATATAAGCGCGGGACACTATGTCCTGGGCCTCACTTATTATTAAAACTCACTCATTATTAAAACTTCATTCATTATTAATACTCTTCATACTCTTACAGTAGAGGGAAAGGCGGGTGCATTTATGCAAATTAGATCAGGGAGGGGATGGATGGGTAATTAGTGACTTGGGGTAGTGACGTGGGAAGTATGACGTGGGAATTATGACGTGGGAAGTATGACGCGGGTAATTAGTGATGTGGTGTAGTGACGTGGGGGTAGTGACGTGGGATAGAAAATTATGTTTTCTCTCTTATACTAACCGTCTTGGAATCTAACAAAGTTCTGAGTTCATATAATTTTGTCAGAACTATGACGTTGTAGTTTCTACGTTGGAGACTGTGTTTGTAAGAAAGTTTAACCGGGTACTTCGAATGGGTACATGTGTTTTTTTCAAGGTCAAATTGAAGATGTAAAAAATATGGTACCCCGACGCGATCGTAAAAAACGATTGCGTCGGGGTACCATATTTTTTTTACGAAGCTTAAAGTAGACGGTATATTATAGACAAGTATTTACTTGACTATAATATACCATGCGACTTGTAGCGTATCACTTCCGGTCCTTAAAAGAACCTTCAAACTGACCCTATATTTCTATTAAACGTTTCTTATACGGTTGCGTATATAAGACATCAGTATCACCGATTTGCATGCCATTTGGCGTCAAAATAACTTTCACTTGTTTCGCGTCAAGTACAGTCTTGTATTCCACGCGCGGTCCTACAATAGCTACGGGTGTCGCAGACTCGTTCCTACATTGAAACGTCCACCTGTATTTCTTAAAATGCGAAGAAACAAGTTTATTAATTGACTCATCGTTGAATAGATGTGCGAGATGGTTTCTGTTCAAAGAAGCAACTGTATGTTGGTTAGTCATGTTGAAGCTCTTTGATTATAAACAGAAGACCATACAACATTGTATATATAATATGAATCCCCACTCCTTTTGACTTACCCCCCCACCCTTCTCATAAAGGATTAAAACTTTCCTTTTCAAAGATACTACAATAAGCCGGGTTTGTGAAAGAATCAGATCTGCATGCAAAACAAGTTTGTTTGGCTAGACAGAGTGTTCCACATTAAGTTTTAAGAAGTCGATCAAGACCTACAAGGAGTTATATCACGAGTCCGTTCTAAACAACATTCTATACGAAGCTGCAGCACGGCATTGAAATGCAAATGATTTAACTCAAAGAAACCGGTTTATAATGCAAATCATTATTCGCGGTTGTGTTATGTAAAAAGTATAGAAATCTTACAACACGCATTTTAATAGCAGAAACTTTGGCTTACACAGATAGTTTAATAAAATAACTTGTTTAATTTCAATTGATGCATAATTGTGATTAATATATACATTTTGTACGAGTTTAAATTTGAACTAAAATGCTTATGTGTTTTTGTAATATTATAGTTTAAATAATGTTGTGTGCATTCGTTAATATATAAAGATATAATTTTATAAGAAAAACCGTAATACAAATAATATTTAAATAGAAAATAATATTTAGAAATAGGAAATTCCTAAATCTATATATATATATTTGTGTACAGTTGCCAGTTAGAAAATTGTAACTGATAAGTTTTTTCCAAATTACCTTAGCCAATATTTTACATGTTTAAACAGCCATATATATAACCATTTAGTATATTGTATAATATTGGAACATGAGGTAAACAGATTGGTTCGTTTCCGTTTTTAGTGAAGTGCAAAAACGGATCCCTTTGATTTATATAAAGTTAACATATATAGAATATGATCTCTATATAAAATCTCAGGCCTAGCTGTAAAAAACACTTGTAGATAAGGGCTAGGAAGTAATACGATAGAAAAGTAATGGATAGAAAAGTAATACGGGTTAGGACTTATGAAAAAACACTTTTGTAATAGATATTGTAAAAGTAGGAGTTTTTAAAAACTGCAGTTACAATATAAAAAAAGTTATTTTTGGAACCACAGAAGATCTCCGTTCTTTTCTTTAACGGTTAAATACCAGTTTTCATTTGGATTTTTCCGTTCAATATCTGTCGGTAAAAACAAACGAAAATAGCATATTCTGCCGCTAAATTCTGTGAACGAAATTATAACGAATTTGTCAAAGTAAGATTCTAATCTGTAATGCCTGTTTGGTACCAGTTGTTTTTTTCTGTATTTAATAGTCTCCGTTAGATCTTGAGGGCTTGTTTGTATACCGCGCGATATACAAACTTCTGGATCCGTTTGTATACCGCACGACATCAAAATTTCTGGATCCGTTTGTATACCGCGCGACATACAAATTTCTGGATCCGTCTGCGTCCTGATTTCGGTATGCGTCCCGACATCGGTTTGCGTGCCAAAAGATTGTTTTAAAATTGTTGTGGATTTTGTCTGCGAGTTATTAGAAACTGTTTGTTTCTTTACGCGATCTTTGCCAATGTGTTTAGTGCAAAACTGATACCCCATTTTAATCTTCCCCCCGCATGTCAAATTTTTTCTCGCGCCTTTTTTGATGATGTAACTGCAGGATTTTTTAAATCGGTTAAGAGAATTGTATGAAGGCGAAGGTTGGAGGGTTGGTACGGTTGTAGCAGATGATTCCCTCACTGGATGTGGCGCCGCGAAAACAAAATCGTCACCTGAAAAAAAATTTTGTTAACAATAAAATCTTCTATTAAACAGTTTTGAGAAAAAAAACACAATTTCGCAAGAAAAAAAGCTACGCTTGTAGGCAAAGGATATATAAGAATTTAAAGAAGAAAATATATATATATAAAATTAAAAAACATACCATCATCTGAATGTTGAGGTGAACGTGGAGGTGAAATTGCAACCGTGTTTCTAGTGATTTCACTTAGTAGGATTTCAAAATCCTCCTCATTAAAAACAAGTCCTTCAGGAAAGTTACCTGAAGACTTAGGCGGTTCATAACCCTCCATAGAATCTTCGTCGATTATTTCGACTGAACAGATCTTGCTTGCAAAAGACATGTCTCCTGTTAAATATAGGCTACTTGTTGCTTTAAGTAACTTCGCAGAATAAAATGCAGATACGATGGACCCCCTTATATACAGTACTGCAAGTAGGAGAGGGAAGACCCCACCCATTCCAGGTGAGTATATATACAAGACCACTTTGTCATTTGAAAACCACTTTAAATTTTAAAGTCAAAGCATGTACATCCACTGATGCAATGGAAAAACAATAGATTGGTTTCAAATAATTTTATACTCATGCGCCGGAGTTTGTAGAAGTATTTGAAAGATCTATTTGCTTTAACCTGTGTCTTTTGTCTGTATATGTAATTTTTGTTTAACCATTAAAGGTCGTCTTATTATTTAAATTATTCTCAAAGAACGTAATTGTTTTGGTTAAAAATACTTTATTTTAAAAGATATAAAACGTATACAGATGTATATTCCGAGTTTTTTTTCAAAAACGATGAATGTTCTGTATTCGTTAATTGCGGAGAAATAACTTTTTTTTCACAAGAAATTATTTTGTGTTCGCTATATTTTTGAGAATAAATTTCTTTCAGGAAAGCAAAAATCGTTTAAACATTTTTTTAAAATATTAGCTCATCTTTGTTACATACTGTTCGAGATTGACACAGACAATTCTAAAAGAACGTAAATTTTTTTGGTTACAAATACTTTATTTTAAAAGATATAAAACCTATGCAGATGTATTTTCCGAGTATTTTCAAAACGACGAATGTTCTGTATTCGTTAATTGCAAAGAAATAACTTTTTTTTGTTCACAAGAAATTATTTTGCGTTCGCTATATTTTTGAGAATAAACTTCTTTCTTTCAGGAAAGTGAAAATCGTTTAAATATTTTTTAATATTATCTCTTTTTTGTTACAGACTGTTCGAGATTGACTCAGACAATTATATACAGACTGTTCGAGATTAACTCAGACAATTCTAAAAGGTCGATACAAGTAAGGAAAACAATTGATCGACTAGGTGAGTGTTACACAAAATTTTATGACAACATCAAACATTCTCAAAGAACGTAAATTTCTTGGTTACAAATACTTTATTTTAAAATATATAAAACCTATGCAGATGTATATTTCGAGTTTTTTTAAAACGACGAATGTTCTGTATTCGTTAATTGTGAAGAAATAACGTATATGTTTTCACAAGAAAGTATTTATTTTTGAGAATAAATTTTTTTCAGGAAAGTGAAAATCGTTTAAACATTTTTTAATATTATCTCATCTTTGTTACAGACTGTTCGAGATTGACTTAGACAATTCTAAAAGGTTGATTGGACGCCGACTCTCAAATAGCCAAAAACGTATCCTGCCATTAGACAATGAACCACCAAAGTTAAACTTTCGCACAACCAAAGAGGACGTTACTTTCAAACAGTCAAGATTTCATCCTGCAATTAGGCCTACAAGTGAAAAAACCAACATTCGCTCGAGACAGTCAAAGTCATCCTGAAAGATGAAAAACCAAAGTCCAACGAAAGAGAAAATTATGTTTTCTCTCTTCAGTCTTATAGGCCTACTAACTGAAGCTTTTACTAAACATGCTTTTTACTAACTGTCTTGGCAACTATCAAAGTTCTGAGTTCACATAATGTAATTGATTAAAATTGGTTAAATGTAACGTTCATATTTTCCAATAAAAATCTATTAAATTGATGAGCTCAGAACACAATTTAAGATTCAAAATGACCTTGACCTAGATTGGAGTTTATTTAAAAAAAAGAATATCTTTAAAATCTTTTTAATACATTTAAACAAGGTTAGTCTTACAATTTGTGTAAGGTTATTCGTTCTATTATAAATTAATATTAAATGTGTAATTTTTATTAGTATAACTTAAAAACACAAGCTGGTAAAATGTGTCAGTTTATTAGAATTAAAACGAAACCGATAATACAAACTAGTTTAAAAGGAAAACCTAATACCACCATCATAAAACAACATCAGTTCAAAAGAATTGTAAAAAAAATGTAAAATATTTGATAACGTTAAATTTAAAATTACATGTCAAAATATAATTGATAAATATAAAAGTATTATTTATAAAAACATTTTAATAATCAACGCCTTACCACTAAAAAAAATGAAGTAGTTCACTCTCTTGACGATAGATTGTGCCACCTCTAAGGTGAGACTATTAATTGGGAGCTCCGCCCTTCGACAAGTCACGCCTTGCCACTAAAAAAAAGAAGAGTTCACTCTCTTGACGATAGATTGTGCCACCTCTAAGGTGAGACTATTAATTGGGAGCTCCGCCCTTCGACAAGTCGAGGTGGGGTAAAACACCTTCCATTTGTTGCGGTTCAAAGCAAAATGGTGACAACGGACGTTTTGTCAAGTTGTTATAAAAATTAGTGTAACTGATCTAAAAATACTACTACAGTTTTACTTTTAACTTTATTTTACTTGTAAGATTATGGACTATAGATCTAATAAAAAATAAAAAATAAAATTTAAAAATTTTTGGGGATTAATAAATTTTATTATTATTATTATTTTTTTTTACTTTGGAGTCAAATAGGTTAAACTAAAAAAATATTGTAGGGTTTAAATAGTTGTTTTCTAATACATTGATTTATTCTGTTCAAATACTGAAAATTTCAAGAGAATATCTTAATAAATACTTTGTCTGGTCTATATAAACAAAAAATGTTTGTGGGCGTAATTTGGGCCTAGCTCATTCACTTCATCAGTAAAATTTGCATTTGTTTCTTGAACTTCTCCTCTAATCAATGTATCTTCACTAATTGGTGAAACACAACGACGTTTTTTACTTTACTGAATAAGACAAACACTAAACTATAAAAAACTACAAAATCAAATACTAAGTCACTAAACACACAAAAAATATAACCCTATAAATACTGTACTTGCACAGACGTAAACAATGAACCAGTGAATGTAGGCAATGATATTGGTTCTAAAACTCCCAGCTGTCAAATAAAGGCCAAACGAAACACTAAACTACAAAAAATTAAACAAATACAAATACTAAAACACTATAAACACAAAAATATAACCATATAAATATTTGCACTGACGTAAACAGCTAATGTAGATATTGTTCTACTACTCCCAGCTGTCAAATCAAGGCCTACTCTACTTCATGAATAAACAACACATTTAGATGGAAATAAAAAAGCTTAATCTCGATTTGATTAGTAGTAACAAGCAATTTGATTCTTTCCTTTTCACTACAAACAAAATTTAATTAAAATAGTAAAAAAAATAAGCGTGTAATCACTAAAAGAATAACAAGTCGATATATCGGCTTTCGGCCGTTTTGGCGTTGTATTTGTTGAGCCTTTATTTCGGCTCGTGGCCGTTTTCAGAAGTATTTTTGTAAGCCATTATATCGGCTCATGGCCGTCAAAGGGTTAATTAAGTTTTTTTATAGCTGGCTCTATCGAATAAAGATGATGTGATTACGATTATAGTTATAAAACAATTTACATTTTATAATTTTTCCATTGTCAATTGAAAAGGAAATATACAGTTGTAAAAATGTATTCATTTTTGCCATATGTTTTTATAATTTCGTTCATTAGGGCTGAAAATTGTACTTCTTATGCTATAAAGTATTTATCAATTATGGTTATTTAAATACTTCTACGAGTGATTTAGTAGACATTGACATCAAACTTATCCAATGCCGTATTTAGATTTCAGGAATTTTACAACATAACTCCGTTAAATGGGAAACTTATCCAATGCCGTATTTAGATTTCAGGAATTTTACAACATAACTCCGTTAAATGATTTGTTAACCAATGAAACTATAAAGATGATGCAAACAAAGAGATGCGGAGTAAAAGACAGTGATTTTAGCTATACAACAATTGCATAATGGAAAAGAAACATCTAAAATGGAATTTTGCCAAATGTAGTCAGCAGGTTTTAAAACTAGCTGAAATAGCTTTCAAATCTTGGAGCGATTATGCCAATTTGACTTTCGAACATGACAAATTTTCTAATGATATTTTTATATCGTTTAAACGTGGTAAACATAAAAAAGAAAAAACTGGACTTGATTGTTATGCAAGTTTTGATGGTCCAGGGATTCTTTTAGGTCATTCGGAATATCCACTTTTAGATAATCCTTCAGTTGAGATCCATATAGACCAAGATGAAGCATGGTGTCTTAACGTTAAAACTTGCCCCCCGGAACAATCGAGTCTATTAGCTCTTTCAATGCATGAAATTGGTCATGTTTTGGGAATAACACATTCATCTGAAAGAGATTCTATAATTTACACCTTTTATAATAGACATATTGAAAATAAACTATCGAATGATGATATTTTCGCAATCCATTCGCTGTATGGGGAGAAGAAGAAAATAAATATATCCACCACAACGCAAAGAATTACAACGATCATTAATAATATTACTTCAACAGTTAAAAAGAGCGTTGGAGAACGGAATACAACTATGATATCTGAAACACCATTGGACTATTGTACTTTATTTGATATAAATACGTTTTTATTAGTTGATCGTCATTTATATATTTTTTATAAAAAATGGTTTTGGATAGTAAAATTAGAAGATAACAGAATATTAGGACAGCCTCAATAAAGGATTGGCTACACTTTTTACCACAGGATTTTGAAAAAATTGATTTTATCTACCAAAAACCACACGAGGAAATTGTTATGATTATAAAAAATCAAGTTTACGTTTTAGAATTCCCGTCCTTAGCATTAATGCATGGATATCCTATTTCATTCGAAAGACAATTTGGAAGAAATTCCTTAAATATCAACGGTGTTGTGAATACTTATTCAGGTAAAACAATTGTATTCTTTGATAATCTTTATTTCATGGAAATCAAAGAATGCACATTTCAGGTAAAAAAGTACGGTATAAACCGAGACACATACGGTGCATTACCTTCAAATTTTAATTCTGTTTTTAGATATAATAACTGTATTAGGGTGAAGTGGGGTAATTGGGATCAGAAAATCATATAATTCAACTTTACTACCTTGTAACATGAAAACGGTTTGCACTAGAACCATGCAATTTTCACCAATATTTATTTAGTTCTTTATCTTTTTGGGTATTTTTTTATAAATTTTACCCTTCACTTTAACTGTTAATTTTTTGCGTTTAAAAAAAGTTCCAACTGTGATCCCAATTCCCCGGTAAAATGGGGCAAATGGAATCACAGCCTCTATTTTCCATATAAAACAATGCAATTCAAGTTGAGGTATTTGGAATCATAGCTTAAAACATCTATTTTTTGGAACTATTTTTATTTTTTTTTTAAGAAAATTTAGTCAAAAGTTATAAACTTTATTGTAATGATAAATCCAGACGCCGCGAATTAGAACTTTTGGTACAATTGTAATATTAATGAAATTAAGATAGAAATAAAATATTTCACTCACCATATACTGAAATTAGTGTTAAACTTCATAAATGAAATTATTTTCAATTGTCTTTTTATATAAATTGTCCATAATACACTATCTTCAAAAGTAAGTAAAATTAAATAAAAAAGTTTTTTATAGGCCTAAGTTTATATAAAATTTCTTGTGAGTAAAATAACCATTTTTAGTTATGAATCAGTCCTATCACTAATCTATTTACATATTTACACTTTAAATCTTCATCTTTACTGAATATTGTATCCTGCGAAAGATAGTTTGAATTGCAGTTCCTCACGACGACCAAGTATAGGCTCCGGAAGTCGTACCACTATGTCTTCTAAATTTATGTTGGAAACATCATCAGTTTTTGGCCAAATAAAAACAGTACCATGGTTTTCACACTTTTTTCTGGTGCATTTTACAATTGGTTCCTCCTCCTCAAAATCAACTATTTGTGCTACGTAATGTTTTATTGTTGATTTTCCTGCAAATTTCACTAATACCCAATTCCCAATTTTATATGTTGTAGGCTTATGTGTTTCTGATGTGTCCAACTCTTCAAAACTATTGTCTTCCAATTCTAAACACATAGCTAAATCTTCCATTGTTTCTATATCATCACCACTGTCTGAAATAATACATTCACTTTCAGAATCGTCAGAGTAGAAGCTTTTTTCTATGTTAGTCTGGGTTTTCTTTTGTTTTATTTTGCTCGACTTTACAGTTTTATTTATAATTTTCTTCCTTTTCTCACTAATTTGTACTTTTTTCGGTTTTGTCGTTTTCTTCTTCTTCTTCTCTTCATCTTTTTCTTGCAAAATTATATTACCTTCTGGTTCTGTGATTACTTCTGCTCCTTTTGAAATTTTCCTTCTTTTTTTATTTTGAAGATTAGGACATTGTTTGACGGTGTTTAATAATAAGTCCTCAAATGATACATTGAGATCTTCACTGTTAGAGGTTTGACTGCTAGAACCAACAGAAACTAGAGGCAAATCTTGCACATTGGTATTGTCATTTTCATCTGTAAGTTTGTGTTCTGTGATGATATTACTTGTACTCGGTCCAGGGTTTTCATTTGTGTCTTCTTGCAAATTTATGTTTTGTATGTCTCTGTTTTTATATCGTTGAAGAGCTTCAGGATCAAATTTCTCTTCTCCAACAACATTGCAGTTGAAAGGGAACACTCCTCCCTTTTCAAAGCCTTTTTTTATAATTTCTGGACTGGTTTCAGACCACACTGATCCTACCAAAGTGGCAAAATGTTTTTTTGGAATTTTAATGCCTACATTTTTTCTGTGGAAGGTTGACAATTTATTATCCCATCTAACTTTGAGGCTTTTGTAGACAGCTAAGTCAAGAGGTTGAAGGAGATGGCTGCTGTGTGGAGGAAGCTTGAGGATTGTTATGTCATTTTTAACAGCAAGAGATACGATGTTCTCTCCAAGGTGTGTGCTGTGACCATCATAAATAAGTAGAATTGGTCTCTCTGGAACACAGTTTGGTATAAAGCTCTTTTCAAAGTAGTTATTGAAAATATCAGATTCCATCCAACCATTTTGAGATGCTGCATATGTTGTTTTTGGAAAGGTGTCTTCTTTTGAGGCCATCCATGTATCCCATATATTTTTTCCTTTAAAAATAATTAGGGGTGGCAGCTTTTCTCCTGCAGCATTAGCACCAAACAAGACTGTTGTGCTTTCTCTTCCTGGACCACTTACAATTCTTGAAGATGGCTTATTTATTTCTCCTACAACTTTTGTTTTAGATGCATCCAGGCAGAAACTTGTCTCATCAATGTTATAAATCTGATTAGGTTTGTCTTTGACATCTAGCTTTTCAATAGTTTTTGCAAGTAAATCAAAATACTGAAAGACAACAAAAGGGTCAGTGGCTTTTTTACGCGCATACTCTAAAGATTGTGGTTTTTTAATAGATAACCTATGTCTTTTTTTAAAGGCCAGAAACCAATCCTCCCCAGGAACATTATCTTTGAATGGAGTTTTTATATTGTTTTTTTTTAACAAATTCTCCTACTATTTCTAACACTTCTTTCCTGCTTAATCCCCAACCCCACTTTTCCATTAGCTGTAAACATTTTGCTAATTTTTCTTCACATTCTAAGGGAATTGCTGTGGGTCGTCCACATCCTTCACCTGTCTTTCTGGTTCCCTTTTTAGCGTGTAAAAGAGTAGAAAATGGAATAGAATATTTTTTAGACACACTTCTAATGGAATAACCTTCCGAAATCTCATCAATGGCTTTTAAAAATGATTCACTGTCATATGTTTTTTTTTTGTTACTTTTTTTGGTATAGTTTCTAACCATTTTGAAGAAAAAGAACACAAATGTACAATAATATTAAACAAAAACACTTAGGCCTAAATGTTAATCCTTTAAATTTTAACACACACTATCAAAAACAGTTGAACACACTATCTTCTACCTGAAAAAAATAAATTTGGTATGATGGGGTAAATGGGATCAGACGATCCCAATTACCCCAGTTCCCATGATTCCAATTCCCCCATACTGTTGATTTACTGGGGCAATTGGAATCATGACTGTAAATTTTTTATGGTGTATTGTAATCAATTTTGAAGATAAGCAGCCAATTCTACACACTGAAATATCTCAGTTTAGAAGTTTTTATAAGTTTGTTGCCACTGGAAGCCAATCTGCAATAAAAAGAAAAACCGAGTATAAATTTACTCGAAAAGTATAAATGTAACAAAATTTTTGAAAAATAAAAAAATATATAAATAATTTTTTTTTTTTTAAACAAATAATTATAGGAAATGAAACAAAAATATCCAAATTTTAAAGTGTACTGTTTTTTATATTTTTATCTTTCAAATTAAGCTAATTATAGGTCATGATTCCAATAGCCCCGTGATCCCAATTACCCCACTTCACCCTATATGTTTTTTTAAATAATTCTGTTTACCACTTTAACGAATTCACAAACAAAGTTGTTTAAGTTGAAACAAATAAACTGTCTATATTTGGAATTAAATGCTTAAAACCCATTGCAAGTAGTAGCACAAATATTTTAGTTAAAATTAAAAAAATAATATGAGACTATTTATCAAGCGATGGCAAGAATGAATAAATATTATTGTTTGTATCTTGTAAGTCTTTTGTTAAAACACAGTCTATTGATGGTTATAGTTTAAAATAAATATTAGTTATAAAAATATATCATTTCAAAAAAAAGGTAGCATGAATAGAAACATCATATTAAAATTAGCAGCTTTGAAAAAGCGAATTAGAACCAAACATGACAATTACGTTTTGGTATAACAAATTTAAAAAGATTTAGTAACAGGAATTATTTTCGTTTATTGAACAAAAGCTTAACGAATAACAAACGGGAAAGTAATGTACTTCAAGACGGTAAAACTTATTCGATAAATCCAAAACTTGATATTTCTGACATAGTACAAGAAGAAATTCCTTCAACACCGATTGTAAGTTTTATACAAGATGTGATAATAACCGATGAATCTGAACCGACTCAAGAAGAAGATATAGCCCAAATTATGTCCACACCATTAGGACAGAGTATGTCTGAACAATTTATAGATGAAAACTTTAAAAAAGCGTGGAGGTAAAATTGATAATTTATTCGGACCCAGGTACGAGAATGAAACTTTAATGATCGGTAACAAACAGCTGAAATTTTCATCTGAAGGTGAAATTATTATTGAAGATATATTTTATAAAGGTAGCGAAGGATTGTACGAGCTAATTTTCAAACGAATTCCCGACGATGAAATGTATAATGATCAAGACTTAAACAAATACAAAGAAATCCTCATAAAAACAAGCGCACACAAAAGATTTTATAATCCGAGAGAAACCGTAAATCGTAACAACTCTTTAAAATACAGGTATGTAATTTCCGATTTGTTTCCGCCATCAAAACAATGTTAATCTCAAGGTCAAACTTTTTATGTTTAAAATTGAAATATCAATAATATGCAACTGCAGCATATTATTGATATTTAAATTTTAAAAATAAAAACCAAAAATATCTTTTTAATTGATAAAAAATTATTCAATTGAAAATATATTTTTTACACCATTTCACAGTCGCTTTCGTCCTCATCGGATAGAAAAATCAGCCTTATGCGAACAGCGTCCAAAGATTCTGTAGGCAATAACTCAGGTGTTTGCGACTCAGTTAACAGCCATTTTGCATCCGGTGTGGAATATCCTTCATTGGATAATGCCTTTCTATTGTCTGGAAATGACAATAGAGAGCTATTCTCTTCTGAAACATCTCCTTCAAATGTTTCCGGTTCTCCATCATCAGTCGTCTCCGACAGACTGT
>JAGFPH010001218.1:176764-194412 GCA_018207615.1 Philaenus spumarius | reverse complement strand
TAAAGTTAGTTTTCTGTTTACAATTTTATATTCTAAACTTCCAATTCTTTTACTATATAATTTATTCCACTTACGATTAACTGTCCTATAATATGTCTTTTAAATAAGACGTCGTTTTCTTTATATCAGCCAACTATTGTCTCGAGTACATTGAAATCTGATAAATGTTTCCAATTTTACACGCATATCAAACAAATGAATAACAATCTCGCGTCTTGATCCATTTATAGAAACGTGTAAAGTTAGTTTTCTCTTTACAATTTTATATTCTATAACTTCCAATTCATTTACTATATATCGTGTAGTAGTCCTTTTCACTTCAACCCGAACAAGAAGTGTAAAGGACTTACACTTCTTGTTCGGGTTGGGTTATTCGGTGAACAGAGGTCGCTGTTGAATGCACTTTAAGTCAGGGTGAGTCCGATGATCACTTTACCGTCAAACACTACGGTTTTCTTATATATTTATTTTAAATACTATACATTTTCAACTAATTGTGTACTGAGTGCTCTTTTTTCACAGCGTTTTCGAAGCAAATCTTTTACACTAGGATAATAGGAAAATAATTTACAAAATACAGTTTATCAGTTGTACAATTTTTTATTCGTATCTCTTTCATAAAATAATAATATTTGTTTTACGTTATTAAAATAAATACAATTCAATATAGATAGTCTATTCATCTCACCAATGTTTTCGGTACTTACAATTAATGAAAACAATGTACCCCATTCATGAACAATATGGACAGTTGAAAAGTTTATCTTCAGTGAAGCGATGACAGATGTTCTTACAGCATGTACATCCTTCAAAGTTCGTCTTGTATAGTACTAGTTTCATTTCTTCTGTTCTGTGGCGCATCTATATTTGAAGAAGGAATAACATATGGAGCAGGCCATTCCGTCGACTTGACTTTCGGGTTGCTTGAAACATTTCAGTTCACAACAATAATACGTTGACATGTTTCTGAAAAAGAAAAAGAAAATTCTTTAACCAAATATACCGTTAGTAGAGAGTATTTGTATGTTCTGGTGCAAGGTCATTTTTAAGGGCATCCATATATCACACACACCTCCGGTCATTGACCCACATTCCTGTATAATCACCCTAATTCAATGGTCATTGACCCCGCATTCCTGCATAATTACCTTAATTACCTTAATTAACCGGTCATTGACCCGCATTCCTGAATAATTACCCTAATTAAATGGTCATTGACCCGCATTTCTCTAATTTGCATAATTTCTCTAATTAACCGGTCATTGACCCCGCATTCCTGCATAATTACTTTGATGTCAATGTTGTGACGTCACCGGTGATGACGCAAGTGGTTTTTCCCGTCAAGGCTAACACGTCCGCAATTAGTTAACAAGGCTACCAGCGGCAAACATTCCAATTATTTTAATAACGTCCGCAATTATTTAGCAAGGCTACCCGGTGCAATTATTTTAATGACGCCCGCAATTAGGTTGTTTTCCCCGTCAAGGCTACCAGCGACAATTATTTTAATAACGTCCGCAATTATTTAGCAAGGCTACCCGATGATGACGCAAGTGGTTTTGTTTGCAACAGAATGTCGCAAGACGTAAATTTCCGTCAATTATTTTTCAAGGCTATTAGCGACAAACATGTTTCGCAATGTAAATTCCCACAGTTACGTAAAGGTTTCGCAAGGCTGTAACAATGTATTACGTACGCTTTCCTGTTTCACAATTGTTTTTGTTGAAGGTGATCAAGTCGGACTACGATATATAAACAGAATGCTCGGTGCAAGAGTTTAGTTCTGCTACCGCCAATGAATACAAGAGTAAGTACTTTTATATTACAATTATAATAATAATTTTAATGAGTACTAACGAAAAATTACAATTTTTTAAAATTACAGAAAATGCTTATTCACCTGAAAAAATGTCGCCTTTTGCGGCTGGATTTGATTTAAGAAGTGCATATGATGCTATTATACCAAAACATAATAGACAATTAGTAAAAACAGATTTGGTAATAATAGTTCCGCATAATTGTTACGGGAGAATTGCTCCAAGATCTGGATTGGCAGTGAAAAATTTTATTAATGTTGGAGCCGGAGTAATAGATAAAGATTATCGGGGAAACGTTCAGATATTACTTTTTAATCATTCAGAATTTGATTTTTTAATAACTAAAGGTGATAGATTAGCACAATTGGTTTGTGAAGTTATAGCTTATCCTGAAATTGAAGAAAAATTTTTAATTGATCAAACAGAACGAAATTGTAACGGATTTGGATCAACTGGAACTTAACATGTGTTTACAAACGTTATTTGAACTATCTGCTATAGAAATATGTAAGCAAGTTTTAATAGAAGATATTCATATAGATGAACTGCAATTACCTGTTTCTATTAAACATCATTTGAAAGAAAATTTTACAATCTATTTAGTGCAAGTGAAATGTATTACCAAGGGTTATAGATTTTTAGATATTGATTTTGAAAATATCACTATTACAGATTGTTTTATGCTGTTGAACCTTGGTTCTGTTACCGATGTACCACCATTCATTCTCCGTCGAAAATATTATTCATTCAATTCAAAACATCTTCATGTTGGATTTGATAAATAAATTATTTTATTTCAGAAATGGATGTTGTTCATTTATTTTGTTTTGATGAACTTCGCCGTCTTTTCAAACTTGAAGAAGAGGAGGAGGAGGAGTTTAAAATTGATTGGGAGTCGTATTTTTTTTAGCATTTTCAGGAGTACCTTGAAGAAGAAGAGGACATACCACTAGAGTGGGACATTGAAATTTATTTTGAGGAGAGGGGGTGGAGGGGAATTGATATATAATAAACAAATTCTGTGTATATGACTTTATTATTTCATTTACCCTATATATACCCACATATAAAGGTGTTTAAGGCTTTAGAGGTGTTATTACTTACATATTCAGTTTTCTCTCTGATTAATTTGAGAACAAACAACAACAAAAATGCTTATTTATTTCGCATTTCTTTATTTGTTGCCAAGCGGTTTAGCAGAAGAAAATTGTACATCGTTTGCAATAAAGTATCTTACGGATTACGGTTACTTATCATCTTCTTCGGAAAATGCTTCCGATTTTTCTTTTATCGATATGAAGACTGACGCTTTGTTCAGATTCCAAGAATATTATAATATTACAACTGACGCTGAACTTAACAATCAAACCTTAGAATTGATGATGTCAAAAAGGTGTGGTGTAGCAGATGAAATTTTTAGTTTTAGAACATCATCAAAATGGTATAAAAAACAGTTGCGCTGGTATTATATTGCTGTGAATAAACAATTGACGGATTTAACTGAATTGGCTTTTAAAACCTGGGCATAGTATACAGATCTTGAATTCATACATGACAGACAGAATCCTGATATATTGATTTCTAATAAAAGAGGACGGCATAGGTATCAAAAAGATGGTACTGTTTGTCCATACGATTTAGATGGTCGCGGTCAGATTTTAGGTCATTCTTTTTTCCCCACGAAAACAGGTTCTCAGGTTGAAATACATATGGATCAGGATGAAGCTTGGTGTTTGGAAAGCGAAACTGAAAAATGTGCTGATGATACAACGAGTATATTTTCGGTTTTAATTCATGAAATCGGACATTCTTTAGGAATTTCACATTCAAGTGATAGAAACTCGATAATGTACGCATTTTACAAAAAAGCGGATACAAACCTTACATTAGACGATGTTTTAGCGATAGAAAGTTTGTACGGGAAAAGAAAAATTGTTACCTCTACTACCACCACCACCACCACCACCACAACCACCACTACCATCACCCCTACCGCTATCTCTCAACCCTCAGCGACTCCTAGCGCGGCAAAACCCGATCAATGCGAAGTAAAAAATATCAACACATTTTTAATAATCAATCAAAAACTTTACATTTTTTATGAAAAATGGTTTTGGATTGTTCCACTCGATGGGGAAGAGGAAATTAGCAACCCGCAATTGATAAGGGACTGGTTACACTTTTTACCAAGCGATTTTGAAAAAATAGATTTTATCTACCAAAGACCAAACGGTGCTGTTATAATGATTATAAAAGAAAGGATATATATGTTGGAAATTCCATCTCTGCATCTTGAATACGGTTACCCAATTGATTTACAATCGTTGGTTAAAAGAGTAAATATTAGAGTGCAAGGTGTTGTCAATTCTTATTTAGGTAAAACATATATTTTCTTTGACGATAATTACTATATGGAAATTGATGAATGTAAATTTCGCGTTTCAAAATATGGTCAAATTTACAAAACTTTTATAGGCATTCCCTCCTTTTTTGATTCTGTTTTCAGATTTACAAACGGAAAATTATATTTCTTTAAAAACAACAATGTGTTTGAATATGATGAGTTTTTAAATTCTGTAAGTCAAGTGAAAAAGAATGAACTATCAATTTTTGGAATTCAAAAATGGGATTTATCTTTTCAGCCGCTCATATGCCAAAAATGGTAGCAAATAAAAATACGACTGTTTTAAAAAGCGTCATTCCTCGATCAAGACTCAGTGCGTTAACATTAAGCAACAGTATATTTCTCAGATCCATTCCCGGATACAAATTGAATAACATAAAACAAAATGAATCATATATTAGACGTTGATTCTTCAATTCTTAAAAATGACACCATAGTTGATTTCGAATGGCATTCGCATAACCCATATTCTTCAAATTCTTTCGGCAATAGCGATGAAATAAGAATTCCCGTCCATCAGCAAGACGTATATACGTTACCAAATAAAAGTTTTTTAATCATAGAAGGGAATGGAACCGAGGACGCTACAACAGCATTAGTTAATAACGCAATTGCGTTTATGTTTGAAGAAATAAGGTATGAACTTTGTGGAACGGAAATCGATAGAGTTAAGAATGTGGGTATTACGACTTTAATGAAGAATTTATTGACCTTGAGGCCTAATGACAAAAACGCAATGGGAAATTATGCTTGGACAGCGGATACTCAGCCTCTATCCGATAAAGGAAGTTTTACGTTTTGCATACCTCTACGTATTTTACTAGGTTTTGCCGAAGACTATAAACATATAATTTTGAATGTTAAACAGGAGTTAGTGTTATTAAGATCTTCTTCTGATAAAAATGCAATATTTCAAACAACTCAACAGGATTGTAAAATTAAAATTTCAAAAATAGTATGGAAAATGCCTTATGTACGTGTCGACGATGAAGTGAAATTATCATTACTGCATTTGATAAACAAGGATGAAATAATATCCATACCATTCAGACGTTGGCAAATGCACGAGTACCCCTCATTACCAAAAACTAAATTTCAAACCTAGACTGTGAAAACTTCTACTATGTTGGAGAAACCTCGATACGTTATTGTTGCTTTTCAAACCAATAGAAAAGATAATGCAACCTCTAATGCTTCACATTTTGATTTGTGCAATATTGAAAACATTAAACTTTACTTGAATTCAAAATATTATCCATATGATAATATTAATGGAAATAAGGCTATTCTATACGATTCTTTTGCTAGGTTCCAGTCATCCTACTATCAAGGAAGCGATGATCAGCCACTCGTAGATCGACTGACATGGGCTCTGAAAACACCTCTTTTTGTAATAGACTGTTCGAAACAAGAAGAATCATTAAAAACTGGATCGTTGGACGTAAGAATTGAATTGCAGACAACAACAGATTTTGCGGAAGACACTGCTTGCTATTGTTTAATTATTCATGATGCACTTGTAAAATACTCACCTCTGTCTGGAATCGTTAAGAAAATAATGTAAAGGAAATGATAAATAAATTTTTTTTAACAATATACCTGCAGTAGTTTATTAAACATATACAAAATATTTTAAGAATTTCTCAAAAGATATTTGAAACAAACAGAAGGTTTACAAAGTTCTCTTAAAGACATAATTTCTCTACCCATCACATATTCCCGATTTTCATCTTCATTATATATTTTAAACAATGGTGTAGTAATGCACTTGTCACACCAATTTTCAGAATTCCATATTATCTCTGTTAACAGAAAACCTCCGTCAACATATTTTTTAAAATAGTCAAAACCTGCTAGTTTGCTATTAAAATCATTTTCAAACACAACAATTTCACTGAAACAGTCTCTACATAATCGTATGGATCTGTTTTTATAATAATAAGAGTGTAATAGTACGTAATTTTTCTCGTATGCAAATTCTGGTACTTCATTAGGATGATTCATTAACATTAAAAAATCTTTACTTTTAATTTTATCAAAATTTATATTTAAGTAATCGTAACCTTTTATATCACATTTTAAATTAAACCACACATTTTTATAATTATTTTTTAAATAATGTTTTATAGTGAGCGGTAATTCAAGTCTATCTATATTTTCAAAATTCACAGTTTGAGCACACACTTGGGTACAGCACAAGTCAAATAAACTTAACATCTTTATTGGATAGTTGAAGATTGAAGGTTAAGTATGAACACAATAGAGACACTGAAACAATTAAGTTTTAATAAGTATAATCAGTTACATTGAATTATACAAAACCTTTAATATTTATTTTAACAAATAATGTCCATATGAAACAGTATTGACTCCATCATCACATAAGTTTATAAACACAGTATAATCAGTTACATTGAATTATACAAAACATTTTGTAAATATTTATTTTAACAAATAATGACCATATGCAACAGTATTGACTCCATCATCACAGATTATACGTTTATCATCATGGACACTTAAAGCTATTTTGTTTACAGTAATAGTTTCTACACAATGTTTCTTAGATCTAAACAATCTACATTCTTTCCTTATTGTTGTAAAATAGTTTAAACAATTAGTGTAATCATCAAAAGAAATTTGGTTTTTAACAACTGATTTTGTTATACCTTTTGCTTTTTTTTGTACTTGCATTATACCTTTATCGTTGATAGTTAAAAAAGAATACAATTTTGGTCTCAAACCTACAAATTTATAAATGGGTATACTGTTACATTCATCTTTAAATTTTCCTAAAGTTTTTTATTATGATTAAAATAAGAACAATGTTCAATTGGATAATCCGAAGTATCAAAATAATCTTTCAACTCAGGTGACAAGATATCTTTATATATGTCGTCAGTAAAGATTTCTAAGAAGAAGCTATCTGTATCTATGTACAAAAGATTCATTTTGTTTATATCATACTTTAAACGTAATACATTATAATAAAAATCATACATCAATGATTTACTCAATTCCAATACAGTAAATCCTATATAAATAGGTTTATCAAATACAACTGATTCTTTAGCGTTACGCACAGCACACAAATTTGTATCATAAATTATTGATTCTATATACGTAGGTTTACATACAAGCTTATTTAATCTTTTTTCTGTATTTACTAATTCAATCAACTGTCGTTTCCTAATATTTTCTATAGTTTTGCCAAACATAGCATTATTTAAGAGTTTGTAAAATTCTTTGTCAAATGAATTTTGCGCTAATTTGCGTTTTTCAGTATTAAACATGATGTAAGGCTTTAACCAATCATCTTGATTAAATTTTAAAATTCTATGTATTTTCTTTAATACTAAACCATTTTTAATTGCTTGTTTTAAAATTACAAAATGTACAATATAATTTGTTTTATCTTCTAAAGTAGTTAACAATTTTTTATGTTTTTCTTGAGGTGGACATTTATTTTCAGCAAGGAATGGAAATTCGTTATGCTCATCATGATATTTTTCTGGGTATTCTACGTCTACTTCAAGTATATAACCTTGTGGTGCATCATCTGCTATAGACATGATATCAAAATTATCCAAGTTTTTTTTCCATTTAAAACCATCTTTTGGTATAGGTTTACACATAGAAAAGCCATATAAATTATTGCAATCTATATACATTAAATATGAAATAGGCTCATTTGCATTAAAATTATTTTCTATATATGGGTTGTTAGCTTCTGCATAACGTTTTACACACAGTGATATTCCTCCTCTTATACCTCTTTCTATAAATAAATACATATCATAGTCGGTAAATAACTCAAGTTCAACATTTGTAAACTTTAACATAGCATCAAACGTAAAACTTGGTAGTGTTAGATAATGAGCACAATCTAAATTATAATTATTGATACAAAGAGTTCTGAAATTTTCAAAAATATCACTTAATAATAACACATCAATTTTTAAGTACAAATCGCTATATTCACCTAAGGTTTTACATTTAAAATGATACCATACATTTTTTGCAAATAAATATTCCTCATCACTAATGTCTGAATCTTGTAAGCTATTATGAAAACATTCTTTCGATGGTAGTTCCAATTCATCGAGCTTGTTCCAAGAACTAGTGTATTCATATGGATATACGCCTTTTCTTGTAACAAACTGTAAATCTTCAGCAACAAAATGTTTTTTAATATGATTAAACTGATCCATAGCTAAATATCCAGACAGTGAACTTAGACTAGCATTTAAAAATTTAAATGAATCAACAAACCTTAAAGTTATACAGTTAGCGGTTTGTTTAGAAAATGAAATATATTTTTCAGATGAATTCGGTATAATATTAATTCTTTGAGAGTCACAACCTAATTGTTTTATAATAAAGTGTGAATCATAATTAGAACTACCATGTATAAATATTGGTAAATACTTTTGATTTTGTCTTTTTAAGTTACACTCGTTACACAAAACAGATCGAAATTTTCCTGTATAGTGACAATGATCGCGTACTTTGCGATGCAACATTGTAAATAAACTATTACACATTTCACAGTTAGTTGTATTTTTAAATTTTAAAAATTCTTCGTTAGTGAGAGGTGACATTGTCTTCTTATCATTAAATAAATTACCAATTAAATTAGATATTTCAATTAAGTAAGACATACATTTTTTGTCTGCAGTTCTTTAGGTAATTTATCAATCATATCTTGAGGTAATACATTTTCATCAACTACAACATATACACAAAAACTCATTGGTTCATGAATATCATTAATAAATGTATATTTTGTCAATCTTTCATTTTTGACTCTTAGTAAACATTCAAAATCTGCATAGATAACAATGGGTAAACGAAAACTGTAATGAAAATTTTTAAATTTCAACTGAGGAACTGATTCAAAATCAATATTTGTTTTTGGTTCAGGCATTACAGCTCTTACTGGTTTATTTGGAATACAAGTTTTAATATGGTCTTTTAATTTATTATTACGATTGCGACCTTGATAAAAAGTGAAACATCTTTTGCAAATAGCCTTCTGATGCTCGTTTGCATTTAACTGTGCACTAACTAATCGAGAAAATTGACTTATATAACAATAATGACTCGTTCCTCTATTCTCATTTGTTAATAACAATAAATCAAAATGATTTTCTTTTTCAAAGCTACTTATCCTAAGAGGATACACTATATTTTCATTATTTATACCGTAAACATTAATTGAAACATTTTCATTATTTTTTTCGAATTTATCAATTTGCTTTATCGGTGTTGGAAAATCAATTCCATGAAAATCAAATTTATTTATTAACTCATAATATCTATAAGTTAATTTAGTAGGATTGCTTTTAACATAACGACTTAAAAGTGCCCATTTAAAACAATAATTATCGTTTGTATTATCTACATTTATTACAGCTTTTTTTCTTGCAATACAATCTGGTAAAGGTAAATACGAATTGCCTCTAAGTGGCTGATACTTACTAAAACGTAACAAAATTCCGTCAACAGTGTACAAAGTCCACCCACTTCCTTTACCTTGAGACTCTGATTCTTCTTTACAAATTTTTAAATTAATTGATTCTAAAACAATATCTAAATTCGATGATCTAGTTACGATTATATTCTTTGTTTTAAAAGCTCTATCTTGAAATTCCGGTGAAATTGGTTTTATATACATGCATTCTACTACAACATTAAATTTGAATGACTCATTAGTCTCTAAACACTTATTAATAACATGTTTAATTAAATTTTTACTATATATTAACAATATACAAACATCTTTAAATATGTTTGAATTATTTCTTAGATAAAAGGTTTTTAAATTACCTTTAAAAGCCTTTTCTAATTCAAAAAATGCATTATATTCAAACGGATGTTCTATCCTTGCACGTTTACTTAAACTTTCTTCCATTTAATTCATCTGAAAATAATTATAATTTATTGTTAAAATAAGTAGAATAATATTTTATATTTTACATTGAAATTTTATTACCTACTTTCATTAAAATGTTATTTATTGTATTTACTGAAAATAATTATAATTTATTGTTAAAATAACTAGAATAATATTTTAATATTTTACATTAGTAAATGGCTATAGTACTACCATTGAGAATTCTGTGCTCCTTTTTTCTGTACATTTACTTCAACGTTTTCAGTTGATGAAATTGTATTACCTACTTTCACTAAAATTTCATTTATTGTATTTAATGTACTCTCTTCTTCTGTATCGTTTTCATCTAATACAAAATATGCTTTTCTGTACACTTTTGTCCAGTATTGTTTTTCTGGAACGTTTCTCAAATCATTTAAATCTGTCATTTCTATTTTTATTAAATGTGAACCCGTTTCTCCAGGAGTTTTCATTATTTTTTTATTTTTTTCAGTATTCAATTGAACAAATTGTTTAATGAAAACAATTTTATTTTTACTTTTAAATTTTTTATTTTTTGACACAAATAATTTATCAAAATCATCATCATCAAAATCAGAATCTGAATTTGATTCTTCAGAATATACTTTACTTTTACGTTTATTAGTTTTTACTTTTGGTTGTTCTTTTTTATTAATTTCTAACATTATAGATCTGATCATACTCACTATAGAATGAGAGGCTTCAGACGTATATAATCTATTTTTTAAGTCTGTATTTTCTAAACAATCTTTAAGTAACATAATTAATTCACTATATTTAAATAATCGTTCTTTTACAATGTTCACTTTTAACTGAGAACAAGAAGCATTTTCTGTTGAATATTTCAAATAATCAAATACAATTTCAAGACTACTATAAATATTTATAATATCAATATTAGTTTCATTACTTATCACAGTTTTCAATTTAGTAATAACTAATTCCCAAACATTAAAGGAATTTAACCCTAAGGTGAATACAGTTTCCAATAACCAATATATATTGAAAGAAATCTTTTCAGACGTTTGAGAAGTAGAAGAACCTGCTACCGGATTTTTTTTAAAAGAATCCATATCCATTTTTCCAGAACTATAAACATACAGAATAATATTTTAAAAAGTTTTAAAATATTTTTTTTAAATAAAAATGTTCAATATATTCGTTAAATCGGAATAAAATATTGATCAAAATTTAAAGTTTATTAACAAACAAGATATATTTATGAACTACTTACCAATAAGATGAGACTGCGATGACAGAGTCAATACTGTTGAGACTGAACGAGGGCTGAAGACTGAAGACTGTTCATAAATGATTTATAGATCACAAGTTTATAAAAAACAACTCATATCAATTAATAAAATGTTTAAATTCATCACAATAACACTTAAAAGATAGCTTTGAAGTAACCGACTCTATTGAAACTTCTTCTCAATGTTACATCAACCATATTGATATCAGTCGTAAACAACATAAAGATAACTTTGAAGGATCCGACTAGCGTGGATGAGGCTTATGTAATATTTCATCATCTTGTTTTGGAAATTACATTATATCTAGAAGTTCTAAAACATCATCAGTATTGATGTCGCTTTCCTCGTCACGTCCTGCGTACATCCCGTCACCCGAATCGTATCCATAATCATCGTCATCGTCATCGGTCCTTACTTGAGCATAGTCATCTAAAATCCGCCTTATCATAGCACGGTGAAGTACACTGTTTAGAGCGACTATTCTCCCGATAGTGCCCTCAAAAGTTGTGTTAATATATATCAGCCAACTATTTTCTTCAGTACACGGAAATCTGATAAATGTTTCCATTTTTACACGCATATCAAACAAATGAATAATAATCTCGTGTCTAGATCCGTTTATAGAAACTTTTATAGTTAATTTTCTTTTTTCAATTTTATATTCTATAACTTCTACTTCATGTACTATATAATTTATTTCACTTACTATCAATTGTCCTATAATATGTCTTTTAAATAAGACATCGTTTTCTTTTAAAGGTAAAATAAACTTATATTGCACCATTCTGAACTTGCCCTCAGACCTCAGTCCTCGTTCAGTCTGTCTTATTATAAAAAGGATATTACAATTTATACTAATTTCAGATTATAGGGATTAGTCATTCAAAACATGTGTGTACCAGTTAAATGAGTAACTACTTTTCAATATTGCATCAGCCATATTTCATCACCTTGTTTTGATCGACATGGCATTTACGTCAAACGTTTTAAGAAGATTCATTGTATCCGTCAGTGATAATGTTCAAATTATAGCTTTGATACTTATTCTCAATATTTCATCATCTACATTGATATCAGTCGTAAACAACTTGTTTTGAATAAACAAAGTATTTAAAATAATCTGGGATGTTGTTTTGATCAGATTCATTCATTAAGAGAAATAGCCGACAGTAATAATGACCAAATTAATTAGCTTTGAAACTATACCTCAATATTGCATCAGCTACATTGGAATCAGTCACAAACAAAATAAAGATAACTTTCAAGGAACCGACTAGTGTTTAGAATAAAGAAAGTATTTAAACTAATCTGATGTAATATTACATCATCTTGTTTTGATCAAAACAACATGACATTTGCGTTAAACAGTTTACGAAAACAAATCAATTAAAGTTATAATGTTTGCGTTAGTTGAGAGGTAGCCGACAGTAATAATGTGCTAATTATTAATAAAATATAGCTTTGAAGTAACCTAACCGACTGTTGAAACTACATCTCAATATTGCATCAGCTACAGTGATATCAAGCGTAAACAACATAAAAGGAACCGACTAGCAATTACATTTCTGATAAACTAATATACAATAATCATTTAGCTTAGATATCAAATGTAAACATGTTTGTACGATCCTATATGACAGACGTTATAGTCTTGGACGAGGCTTATGCAAATCTAAAACAGTTAATGTGTTTTTTATCACATTAAGCAGCGATAAAGTGTCGCTAACACATTAAAACATGTTAATGGGTTTTATAACACATTAAGATACGTTAATGTGTTTCTCTACACATTAAGAAGAGTTAATGTGTTTTTTTCAACACATTAACAAAATTTAAGGCATTTTTACACATTAAGTAAGAGTAATGTGCATTTTTAACACATTAAAATGTGTTAATAGGGTTTTTAACAGATTAAAAAGTGATAATGTGTTTTTTATCACATTAAAAGGTGTTAGAAAACACAAAAAAGGTGTTAGAAAACACATTAAGAGGTGTTAATGGGGTGATTAAGGGGTCACAAAGGTTACCGTCAACCGGCATTTTTACACTACTGGAATGTTTGCCGCTGGTAGCCTTGCTAAATAACTGCGGACGTGTTAGGCTTGACGGGAAAAACCACTTGCGTCATCACCGGTGACGTCACAACATCATTGACGTCAAAGTAATTATGCAGGAATGCGGGGTCAATGACCAGTTAATTAGAGAAATTATGCAAATTAGAGAAATGTGGGTCAATGACCATTTAATTAGGGTAATTATTCGGGAATGCGGGTCAATGACCATTTAATTATGGTAATTATGCAGGAATGCGGGGTCAATGACCATTTAATTAGGGTAATTATACAGGAATGTATGTCAATGACCGGAGGTGTGTGTGATATATGGATGCCCTTGAAATGACCTTGCACCAGAACATACAAATACTCTCTACTACCGTTTATTAGTTCTGTATGTGAAGGGCTTTAAATCTGCATTACAAATAATGGTGTAAATAAGCAACTAGAACACCAATTATTGTTATGAAAAACATTTGTCAAAACATCTCCAGCGTTGTAAGGACGAAGGCGATATTAATTAGTGCCTATAAAGTCATACATTTTGGTCAGTTCTTTTTCATATTTCATTTCACCCCGTTTCCGTTTATTTCTGTTAATGTCGCTAAACCAATTATGACATACACGGCCGCCGAAGATCTCATAATATTCCATAAGAATACCACAGTCTGCCCTCTAAATATCTGTTTACTCCTTCTACTCTAATATTTTGTAATTTAATAAATTCATGGGCTTCACTTTGTCACTGCTACAAATGTTACTTGTTTTATGTAGACCTTCGAATAAAAACGTTAACCATACCAAGCCGTCATCGACAATACACCTTTCGGAAAACCAAATTCGTCTATAATGTATTTTCAGCGTAGTCTTAAGCGAGAACGGCATTTCCAGTTCGTCCAAATATCGTAGTTATAAATTTGTAAAAAAACAGCACGTACGTATTTCTCCAACAAGGTGTTCATTGTTCAGGTGAAAGCTTGCACAACCCTACGGTTCACGTCGTACGGCGTTCTCGAAGAGTTAGCCACCGATTTCCCTGCTAGGCACGAGGTATCGAAACAAGTATCAGCTAGACATGATGTGCATTGTACAATAAAACTGTTTGCATATCCTTTGGTAACTTCCTTGCCATTTTACTTCTAAGCATTTACTGAAACACTCAGTACAAGGGAACTGACATATGAATGATGTAAACAGCGCTACATCAACCATAATATATTGAGGTGCTGTGTCATTTGCTTGAATTTGTTTATTATAACTACTGTAAAGACTAAACCCTGTAAGAGGCTCTTTTTTACTTACAGGCTCATTTTCACATGCATTTTCAGTACAAGGCTGAGGATTGTTTACTTGCTGACACCTAGGCCTAGGCCTATGCTCCAAAACACTTTAATTTGTAGGCCTAGAATCAGAAGATTCACACTGTTCCTTGCTGGGTCGTTTCCCACGGTTTATTTTGTTTTTTGCAGCAATGTTCTTCTTGGTGTTCTTTATTCTGCCCATATTATATTGTAAAATAACGGGTTTCGCAAAATAATCACAACAAACAGTTCACAAACAAAGCAGAAGTCACAACTATAAACTGAAACTAAGGTTATGCTGAAAACAACAACTTTGGTTGTCTTTTCATAGCAGACAGCCAAACAGCTGTTGGTTTTGGAAAGCCAGTACAAAAGGTGCATTTCATATGTAACATAATGTATAAAAAGTAAAAGATAAAAGCGGAAAGTCTTTGAACATAATATTTTACAATATTATATTGTATAATAACGGGCTATTTGATATTGGTGCGGCGGCATGCAGAGCCTAATATAATATTTTTTTATATATAAAACCACTTATACCTTGTTATGTATGGTTTTTATAAAAGAGGGCATATCATAGAACAATAATATGTAAAAAAATTGGAAAAAAAATAAAATTTTTGTCATTTTCAGTAAGGACTTAATATGGCAGATGAAGATGGCTTAGCCTTTCTTTTTCTATTCACCTTTTCTAAAATATAATAAAATATATTTTTTTAACTAAATCTTTAAAAAAATATTAATTATTTTGTCAGTTTTTTATGATATTGAAATCTATTAAAAATAACCAAAATTTTGTTTTGTTGCAGCCGTTTTATGACATTGAACATCGACGTTAGGAATAGTCGATATTCCTTGTCCAGCTTTATATAACATATCCATGACCGATTTTAATGTTTCTTCATCATCATAGTGTTCTTCGTCTAGTACAAAGTATGCTTTTTTATTAACTTTGGTCCAATATCGTTTTTCCGCGACATTTCTCAAGTCTCTCAACCCTACATTGCATGAATTTTTATATTTGAGTCCAAAAAATGTATATGCAATGAATATAATGAAGGGAAAATATTTAAAAAATATTGTTTATGAAATTATCCTCCCCCCACCAATGTTCCAAAATTTAACGCTACATTAAGTTCATTTTTTTTTAGAAACACTAGTTTTGTAGTTATCAAAATAAATGGAGATTTTATCAATTCCAAGATAAATACTATAGTGTGAATGTTACAATTCTTTTCTTCCATTTGTAGAAAATAATAAATCATGCTATTTTTAAATAAACAAACAAAACATGTTTAAAAGTTCAATTTTTTAGTTTTCAAATGAAAATCTTTGAAGCAGTTTTTATCTTTTTTTAAACATAAAAAAGTCTTACACTTTTCACACATGATTACCGAAAAAATTTTACACTGGCATTTTGCAGCATTGTTTTTTTCCATGACCGTTGGCCAGTGATCCGTTCCATCCATCCGAACATCTCTGCATGGTATTTTGGTCGCTTTCATTTTCTTCTTTCCAATCTCCACATCTGCACTACTTGGTTTACCTCTTTTAGGTGTAGTATTTCTTCCAATCCTACATAATCCTTCTGCTACTTCAATTCTAAATTCATACAGTTTATGTTGATGGATACTTGGATCGGATGGCTTAAATTGTTGAACTTTTCTATAAAGAAGCCAACTGTTTATTACACTAAGATCAATTAAGTGATAAAATAGCCTCATATACCATTTTTGACTTCTTTCAGTAATCTTATACCTTCCAATGAGACTGTCCAGGAGGTCAAAACCACCCATGTGCTTATTATTCTCTTTTATAACAAATGGACAATCGATCACTTGGTATTTCTTCATTTTACGGTTGTATCTCCTAACCTGGGTAACAGCATCTTTACTAGCATACATAGACAGAGTTGTGACTACTCTATTATCTTTCCACATAACATTAAAGAGGCAACCTTTCTCAATAGACGCACTATATTCAAGACAATCTCCTCGTTTCATTTTCTCTGCTTCTTTTTTACCAGGAAACTTTGAATTTGGCACTCTGTTTTGGCGTACTGTACCAATAGAATATATACCTCGCTCCTAAAGATAGTTTCGTAGCTGAATAGCTGAACAGATGTATAGTAGTTGTCAAAAAATACTTTATAATATTGATTGTTGGTAATGTTTCTCGATAACAGCATTACTTGATGCGCCAAGATCAGGTTCATTGGGCTGTCTGTTATCAAATAAGTTTTCTTGTCCTGTGTAGATTTCCATGTCATAAGCAAAGCCAGTCATCCCTGGAAGTACAAACAATTTAAAGCCTCATTTATTGGGCTTGTTAGGCATGTATTGCTTTAAATGATGTCTTGCTTTACTAGAGCAAATCTGTTCATCAATTGCAACTCGTTCCTTTATAGGCACTGTAGAAAATATTTTTCTGAGTGTCAAAAACGGGTCTAATTTTATGTAACTCATCATGACCATGTTGACTTCTTGGAATAAGTAAATTGTTGTTATTAAAATGTAAAAATTTTCTAATTTTTTCGAAGTTATTTGTAGACATTGTTTCAAATATAACAGGAAGGCCAACAAGTTTGTGCCAATACAGTCGAACATTTTTAGCAGTCATGACACTAGTAAGTAAACAAATGCCAATGTTTTTTTATATCTTTAGAAGTGACAATGAATGGTTTTGATGGATCGTTCTGTATAGAATATAGGGTGGTTTGTTTAGCAATATGATCAATTAAATCATTAGTACAAAATCGAAGAAATACTGTAAAGTTGTGTCTTATTCTAGAATGTCATTAGGCAAACCATTTTTTGCAATGTATTTAACATCAATAAAATTAGATAGATTCTATTTTTTCCATAAAAGATTGAAATCTTAAGCTTTTATAGGATGTTTT
>JAGFPH010001218.1:145911-176364 GCA_018207615.1 Philaenus spumarius | reverse complement strand
AGTCAGCTGATTTGGGGAGTGTCTAAAAAATTGCTAAACTTGACATGCAATCTTTTTTTTAAATTATAATTTTATATGTTAGAATTGTGATAGAAACATAAATGAGGTGTCATTTTGTAGAGGAAATTACGCACTACAATTATATATAATTTAAAAAAAATGTGTAAAAAATTTATTTTTGACGTATGATGCCCCCTTAAGCTTTTATAGGATGTTTTGGTTGATTGAAACTGATGTTCCTGTTATTTCCCTTTCATGATTATTTTCTGTTTTATCCTTTAAAACATTTTCCATTAGGAATATATCATTATCTTCTAAGTGATCTATTATAACATCATTGTCAATTAAATCATTAAGCTCACCTTGCAAATCAAGATCATAAAATAAAATGTTTTTTCATTCAATTCTTTATACACACCACTATCAGATAAAAGATCTTTCTCCATTGTTATGAATTTTGTAAAATTACAACACTAAAGCAAAGTTATTCACATCCACAATGCACACTAACAATGTCCATAACCTCAACTCAAAAATATAATGTCAATGCATGATGTATACAAAATTATACATAACATGTTTTTATAATATAAATAGTAATTGAAGAAATTGAGTAACACTGATACATATAATTAATAATATTATATTCACAAATAAAAAATAATTTTCACTTGAACAAAAACAGCAAAGGAAACTATAAGCTTAGAAAAATGTTCAAAACTGCATTTTTCTGTTGTAGTAGACAAGCTGCAAATCAGATGATTTTTAATACAGTCAGGGGTGCCAACCACTCACTTTCGAAATGAACATATGATAACTAACAGTGTAAAACTAATCCAGGAGGCATGTTGTAGAAAATATCACAAAAATTAAGCATATACTGCTTTGTGAACAATGTGTATAAAAAAGGCAACACTATGCATTGTAGGGTTAAATCGGTAACTTTAATTTTTATCAAATGAGTCCCAGTTTCTCCTTTAGATTTCATTATTTTTCTTTTCTTATCGGTATTAGTTTAAAATATTTGTTTTATAGTGACTTTTATATATTTGTTAAAAAACTTGCCTCTTTTCGATTTACTAAATAATTTGCCAAATTTAAATTCGCCATCAGTTCTAGAAGAAGAATCTGAATCTGATTTGTCTTCACGTTTACTTTTGTGATTATTATTATTAGACGAGTAAAACAGTTTCCAGCACCTACCGTAACAGTTTTATCTTTGATATTATTTTTATTGTTTTTAAATAAATGCAACAAATCATCATATTTAATTTTTCTAGAATGGGTAATTTAACTTTTTACCAAATCAACGAAACTATCGAATGCAGTTAATAAATTTAAAATTTTCTCGCTCTTTTCATTTTCCATAGCCGATTTAACAGATGTCTGAGTAGTTTTAAACCTAACTAAGGTATCAATACCAAAAAATTTAATAGTCTCTATCATCCAATAGATCGTAAGTCTTCCATCAACTACGTATTTTTTTTTCTGCTGTTATTTTTTGACACACTAGGCAATACAATATCTCTAGATGAAACTCCAGCCTTTCTTTTCATTTTTTTCTTGAATAATTTAAAAATATAAATGAAAATCATGTCACCATTTATCTGAAATATAATAAAATAAAATGTATAACAAAATCATTTTAAAATATGTAACATTTTATTTTTGAAGTCAAAACTTCTATAGCGACGTTGTGTATTTTTTTGGTAGGGAGGTAAATCGCCGTTTCGCGTCACATCATGTAACGCAACATTTTCGCTTAGACGACAAAATTTTGCTCGGTCTGTAAAAATTGAGTATAATATCCGCTAAATGAACAAATAAGTATTTCCTCTACGAATCTTTTGGTTTATCAAATTATCTGACAAATCTATTAATTTGTGATACGGGAAATTAATTTAGAGAACATTAATGAAATTACAATGGGCTTTAGCGTTGTTACTAATGATGGCGACAATAAAGATTAAAAACAAAATATTCATTTAAACATATTTTAAATTACTTTTTTGTTTAATAAATATATATATTATATACCACATGTACGATTTTAAAATCTGCCAGGAAATATAATGTTAATAAAATCCAGTAGTTAATTAATATTCATTTTACACGCGGTAAAATTCGCATAGAAGTTTTCACTTCTATTGTGTGGTCATACGCACACCCAATTTTTAAAATTTTAAATACATTTAAATTCCAGTTGAACCAAAACCTCCAGTATTTTTTTCAGTACCCTCAACAGACTTAATCTCTTCTCGATCTGGATAAGGTATTACTTCGCATATTAATTGAGCAACTCTATCACATTAATTTACTATAAAATCTCGTCAGAATGATTAAATAACAATATCTGTACATTTCTTCGATAATCTATCTATTACCCCAGCTCCGACATCAATAAAATGTTTAAATGCTAATCCAGATCAAGGTGCTATCCTACCATAACAATTTAACGGAACAATAATCACTAAATCAGTTTTTATAACTTTTCTACCATGTTTTGGAACAATTGTACTTTACGTTCTCCTCAAATCATATCCAGCAGCTTTAGGAAGAGTTGTGAAGAGTTGTAGTAAATTCGATAAACTAAAAGCACTGATCACAAACAAAATTAACTTTAGAGTCGATACAAAACACTGAAGTAGTAAGACGAAGACTATGAAAATATCAGTAACGTAGGACGTTTTAAAATATAACTGATCCGATTAGTTTTATCGGTGATCCAGAACTTTTTATACATCACCCGTGAATTCGAAGAAACGTGCGTCAATAGGAAATCTTATTTACGTCAGTAAAGGTTAGTAAAAGGTTGGAAAATAACTGAACAACGTAAGTCAATAAGAAATATTATTTGCGAGAGATTATCTATTATGGACTATTTTTTTTTATTTTAAAAATTAACAATAATATTTTAAGGCGAAGATGAGGTATTTTGGACAAAAGTTAAATTTTACGAATCGTACTTTTGAGGTAAATGTGTTCTACCGATTCTTAAAATATGATGACAAGGTATTTTGAACGAAAGTAAAATTTTATGCTATGCTTTATATTATTTTGACAATTTTTATAGGATTAAATGGGAAAAATTCGACCAAATTACAATCACAATTGGGATTAATTGCAGTCAGGTGGGTGCGATAGCTAATTAATTGGAGTCAATTAGGAGTAATTGGGGAGGTTAATTATTGGTAATTGGGGTTAATTAAGGTAATTGGGGTTGATTGGGGTTAATTATTAGTTAATTGTTGTCAATTGGTGTTATTTGGGATTAATTGGGGTCACGTTTTCGGTGTTAGCTGCATTTGCATAGAAAGGGTCCAGAAATGACAAATCCTATCTACTTATATCTATTATCGTTTGATCTGTCTGAGACTAAAGTGCTTGCCTTTGGTTAATTTGTGAGCGTTGTCGGTAGCCTTAATCTCTTTCGGTGATGGACTATGTTTTCGTTTGCTATTTTATGTATATCTAATGATTGACCTTGGTAAATAAACATACACCATTTAGATATTATAGATATATATTAAAACTAATATACATTATTCCAATTCCAACATTTCCGAAATAAAATTTCAAAATGTCTTCTTGTGACATATTTACTATTAATTCCTCTGCCGATGTTGCTGGTGGATCCCCAGCCCAGTTTTTAATGCACCGAAAACATTGACATCCATGGGCGTAATAAATGGGTTGCATTTGGGTATAAGGATAATACCATTATCGCTGCAAAATTTCGTCACTTGCATTGTTTAATGGCTCACATGCCCATCAACGAATCAAATTATTGGAAGTGTGATTTTATTTTCAAGTAACCAGGGATGAAATGAGTTGGTAATATACTCATAAAATGTCTGTCCGTACATCCAACCTAATTCAGATTTGCCTAATGCCCACTCCTCAGGAACGGACTCTAGTACGTCTTGTCTCATTCTTATTAATGGTGGTGCTGATTGGCTTGCTGTATTAGCCACGACTAAAACATTCAAGCTCTCACTTGATATTTAATAAACATTTCTTTGGCCTTTTATCCCAAGTACCTTTTCCCCTTTAGGGCATAACTGGAATGCAGACTTGTCCCCATCAAAAATGCGAGAAGGGTAGTTCAAAATACATAATAAATTATGTTCTTTAAAATATGCCTTAATATTGGAAAATCATGGCCTTATATTTTATTCTGTAACTTTTGCCCTGACATGAGATTATTGTTCTACAACTCTCGTAGCAATATCGGGATGTCTTTAAAAATAGGCCCATCTATTTTTTACCCGGCTGGCCATTAGTAAATGGTACCTTCAAATTTGCATCTTGTTTTTCTAGTTCTAAAACTAACTTTTTGACTGCACCTAACAAATCCCGTTTAAGGATCGGAAATCCAGCTTTTGCGATTTCCTTAATCCAAGAAACCAACTTCATGCATGTTGGGTAGCAAGGGCTTTGGTCCCATTGGTCGACCTTTCGGAGCCTTCCCCGTGCATTTTTATACAAGAAAGTACATGACACATTATAAACTCTAAATGCATCTTTTATAGCCATACCTTCTTTTACAGCAGCTATAGCTTCTTTCATCGTCGATTCGGAGTATTGAAAAAGTTTCTGTTCCTTCTTCATTTTAACCTCTTTAGCTCTTGCTTTCGGCATGATTGAATCCTTTAACCTGTCCGAACAAATCGTTCAGCATTAGTTCATGAAAGTTACATTAGAAGGTAAGGTTTGATTGTAAGACTTTCAATAGGACCAGTAAATTGTGTTGATGTTGTGGTTATAACGCTAGGCCTGGCGGCAACAATAAATAGGTTAATTTAATAATTGTGACTTAAAATGTAATAAGTTGGCCCTTAAATTCGGTTAAAACACATTTAGGCTAAGTTAAATAATCAAACAAATATACAAATTAAGACTTTTATGCGAGTTGCTTATGGCACAATGTGTACTTGTATTCCACAAGTACTGGAAATTCATTGCACCCATAGTTGTCAATACCTTGTCTACAAGGTACTTTCTAGTCTAGTACTTGACTAATACAACCATTACCTTAAATGTTAAACAAAAATCTAAGGTTTTTTAATAAAATTATACCTTAATGTTTGAACTTGTATTACATATTTAAAAAATTACTAGAACCTCGACTCTAGGCATATCCCACTCTTTTTGAATCCATTCATGATGGATTGACAGACTGTAGATTCCAACTCAGTAATGAGTTTTTTCAGTAGCTTTGGAAAGTCATTTTTGGGTATAGATGATTTGTTTGTTCTCTTTGTATAATCCAAGAGAATATTCCTCCAAGCGCCCTTCATAGGCCTGAAAATGGGTAGATATAATGGTTGCGTTAGATGTGTCGAGTTTGGGGGTATACATATGAATTTAATATTATTGGCACTGCACAACTTAATTATATTAGGCTAGAAAGGTTGTCTCCAATTAAAGCTTTTTCCCTGGCAACTTTTTCAAGTTTGGAAGGACAACCTGTGTGAACCCGCCATCGAAACAAGTGGCGTCGAACCACCCGGATAGGGTACGGTTGTATCTGCAGCCGTGTGTGTGGTCCTCCTTCCAAGTATTCCACAATCCCTTGCCTATATATACTACATATTGAGACAGTAAATGACCCTCAGCATTGCCACAGATCGTTATTGATGTGGAAGATTTTGAAGAATTTAAAATTCTCTCTGGGTACTTAAAACCTTTTTCAGTAATTATTTTTTTTGGCCAGGATCGTCTGTTAAATTTGTTTCATCGTAATCATATATATATAAATTTATATATATACATATATATTGGATGGTGGAATGCCTTTAAGTTCCTTTTCTAGGAAGTCAAAATATTCATTGATAGTATCTGGGGAGACTTGAGCTCTTGATTTCTTAATATTGCTTGTCATTCGTTCAGTTAAATCACGGTGTCTTTTAATGAATCTTCTGACCTAGTCACATCCAGTCAAGTTGTTTTTAAACTTTTATATAATAACCCCCTGTCGACCTAATTGGGCTTTTACTAGACATCTTACATCGAATTCATTAAATGGAAATCACAATTTTGAGCAGGTTTTCACATATTCTGCCATCGAGTGTTCCGTAACTTCGTCGATAACGATCTGCCCACCATGACGCAAATTTTGCACTCCCTTGAGCTTACATTTTAATGTACTTCGAGGTATTTTATACTGTTGTTCTGCTTGTCTTTGTGTAATTAGTTTTGTTCTTATTTTATAAAGTGCTTCTTCTAATTGTTGCCTTCTAAAATTACAGTAAGTGCCTGGTTCTCGTTTATACACTCGCGGCATAGACTATAACTTATTTTCAACACTTAGAAATCTAATACAACACCTGAAACAAAAAAAGCCTTAGTTTCACCATTAACCTTATATTGTAGCCATTAAAGAAAAAAACCATGGAAACAACATAAATAAGTGAGCTGTTATGTTTTGCAGAGTATAGTAAAAATATGTTTTAGTATATTTGTTATTAGAATTAGTGACTTGGATGTTAAGGTATTAACCATTAAGACGGACAAGGAAGTACGGTATAAACACGGAGATTGTACCAAGGTCGCGGGAGAGTTCGTTAAACCCGGAACACGGAACTCGCTTTGCTTTGGTTTGTTTTAAGATGACAACAAGGAAGCTAGACGGGTTATAAAGTATAATCCGAATCTAGAATCGGGGCCAGAGGATTGTCGTCGATGGGCCAGAGTGAAGTGGTCGGATGACCAGTGAGGGGCTGCGAGTTAGGCCAGTCTGTTATTAAGTGTGAGGCCGGAAAAGTTGGGCCGGTTCGTCGTGCAAAGTGCGGCCAGGAAATCGAGACTTGGAATTCAGCTTCCGAGATTTGGACCATCGAGATACCTGTGGAGACATCAAACTAAGTGAGCAAACCAAAGTATTTCAGTCTATAGTTAGAGTCACGTTATATTCAGAGTTTTGGGGTTATTCAGATAAAAGTAACACGCTTTAGTTGCCAATACCTTAATCCAGTCTGTCTTATAAAGGTATAAGATATGTATGTAGCATAAGTGTAGCTAATGTGAGAAATTGTATGTTATCTATAATTGTAAAGGCGTACAAATAAATTAATGTTAAAATAATTATTACCACTGAACCACTGATGTGTTATTATTGATCTGTCCCTTTGTTACTGAAGTATTGTAGAGTTTGAACCCGGGTGATAAGGGAACTAGAAATCCCAACCCTATCAGAGCCAAAACATGAATAATAGTAAAATATATTTTTTTAAATACCCATTGCGAAAGACAGTACGTTTTATTTTTTAACGGTTCTTAAAAGAACCTTTTAAGCTGGCTTCTACACCACAGTTGATTTTAAAATCGTGCTGTACAGCTTGTCGGCGCATTGATACTTTTTTTAACGTGGTAATCTCCCCAGTAGGCATACTGATCCACGGGGATGAAAAAGTCCGCTAAGACATAAACACTCTTTAAAAATATTCTATTCTTTTTCGACATGAGCTGCAGTGCGTACAACAAAGAGCGCATGAAACACAAGCTATTGAATGTTTACAAGGATAGAAAACTACTTGCACTTCATCCGATAAACATGACGTGGTCCCCTCTCTGAGAGTGGGGAGCACCTGATAGCAAAAGATGAATTTAGTTTATGGTAAGCTGAGGTGGTAGGTCGGGATGGGGACAGGTGTAGGATGGCGGAACAAGGACTGCCTTGTTAGGCCGGGAAGGCTTCCGATGAATGATTTTGTGCTGTTCGTCCCCCATCACACTCCCTTTAAAGATGGAAACAGCACTTGTTTATAACAAAAATATTTTAAAAAAGTAACAAAAGAAGGAAGTGTTTTAAGAAAAATCCAACTATCAATCCGAACACTGACGGAACAGGACAGGAGTCAATGAAAACAAATACTTTAAATGCACTGCCTGCTTTACTTTCACAAAAGAAAACATTTTACAACATAAGTTCAACATAATATAAACTAAAAGAAAATCTCCCCTTTTTTTATACCAGACATGTCTGTGAAAAATACTCCAACACACTTAAAAGATTTACAATCCATTAAAATAAACTACAAAACACATACATGAAATTACTAAACATGTAGGCCTATAAAGAACAGTTGTCGACCTTTTATATGTCCCTCGGTCGAATATTACCAAAATCATACTGATAAATTTAAAGTTAAGCTTCATTCCCCAAAGTATAGCTGAGTTAACGTAAACCAAACACATCGTTGCAGAATTTAGTCCAATGTTATAAGAATAAATTTAAAAGATGTCACCTTAATTGGCATCACATGGTTACCCGTCGAAAACAAAGGTTGAGTCCACAAGTGTTCAAGTTGCATATGGTCGGCAGCTTAACTAAAGCTCCTGTTGAAATTACGAAGCACAGAAAGCAAAAATCTCTTGAGTTGCCAAAACTCCAGAATACCACTACAGGTGAACTGTCGCAGCGGATGAAAATGAAACTCCAGAAATGTTGAACCCCTGTATTTAACAGGTTAATAAAAGATAATAATTGTTCTAAGATTCTTTTACAACATATGGACATCTTTTGAACACAATGCAACATACCTATAAATATATATATAGCCTAGGGCTAAAATGAGTACCCTCTTATGGGTTTGCTTTACTAAAATAATTTCTATTAAATAGTTCAAATTAAAATAAACATTTAGTTTCTACTTTTTTTTCTTTACGAATTAGTTTTCTTAAGTTTAATACAACAAAACAAGATATTGATACAATTTTCCAGTTTTACTAACCCATGTGGTTTTTATATGTGTCTTGACATGTTGGTGAGCCATCACTAATACCAAAATTCATGTATCATAGAATATCACTGTAACCTTTTCCATTAAAAGCAAGGTTTTTCTCCCTTTATGTTAGGCCTACTACAGAAAGCTTAAAGAATGAAAATAAAATTCCTTGTTTCCCCTTTCTAAATTTACTCTACTTAGGCTTGGCAACTGACGCCATTTTGCTCCGGCTCTGACTGGTTAAATTACTTATATACGTAGCTTATGGCTGACAAAATTAATTTACAATATTCTCTATCCTCAGAAATGCACAAATATACCTTAGCTATACATTAACAGTGAAATGAAATCAAATTATTATCGAAATCTTAATTACAATTTACAACAGATCACTTACCTTGTAAAATGGGGTTATCCCAATTAAAAACGAAATCGGCCTCTTCATACTTAAAAGACGGCGAGATCAGTGCAATTAAAGTATTCAATAGACAAAATAACATAACTGAAAACTATTTACAAGAATGTTACACACTTTACACGACATTTTGTCGGCCTCCCACAACTACTCCTGTATTGAGAATTATTACTTAATTCTATTAACTCTTTTATGTCTGCACTCATCGAGATACATTTTTAGAAGAAGGAAAACTGTAACCGACGTCATCCCCTCCCATAGTTCGGGTGCGGTTACCCGAAACCTCTCAAAACGGAATAAATGAAACTAACGGGACCAAGATGGAGCCAAATTCAAATGTACATTCGGTCTTACGTATTATTTAAACATACCAAAGGAAACAATCTTTGAATTGTAACATATGTGTTTTAAACTAAAAACCTTTTTTTTATTAAGGAAAACTAAAATCAGAAAGCGTGAAGCGAAACGGAAACTTCAATTATCAAACAAAATTAATTAATCATGCGGTCTGTCCACTGGAATGAGAAGAAAAAACAACTTACTGCTCTTAACCAGCCCTTCCAGTTAAAAATGTTTCCCACAGAGAGCGCACCCTCCCTAATTTCTCTTATACCATTTGGTCAGAGTGACGGTAATTCTCATTACCGGCACAATTTGTACATTGGCCCCTGAAAAGGGCTGGTGGGAGCGAGGAAGTTAGATCGTCGTCTCTCAAGCCGGGCTCGGCTTTGGTGTTGGGGGAGCGTCCTCCAGAAGGGTGGTGCCTGTCTGTGGTCGTTCCGGCCGATCTGGTAGCACTACGTACAGTGGTCCTCGTGGGTCCTCGCGTATGGTGATGCGGACTGGCGATTGCCGCGGGACAGTGATGGTTACGAGTTTCCGATACGTAGTGGAGGCAAAGATCCGCCGGGCAAGACTGGCGTGGTCCTGACTCTGTAGGAGCAGTCGGGTGCGGCAGCGGGATTCCCTGCGGTTTTGACGTCTCTCGTAGGAAGTCTTGGGCATCTGAAACAAACAAGAAATTACTGGAGTGCCCAAACTGGGGACCCTAACCGAAGACGTAGCTAAATCACCGGGGAACAGACCCCTTTAATTTCCCCGGAGGTAGGTTATTACTAACAGTGAAAGCCAGGTTCCTACCATATTATTTCCCTATTGGGAGGCGGATTCACTGCTAGATCGCCGGGCTCCTGCCCTTTTATCTTCCCGAGGGGAAGCGAGTTTCTGAGAAGAGAAGAGAAGGCAAGGCGAAGAGACAACACCGTAATCGATTTGAATTAAATTTTGTTGTCTCAACTCCTTGGTCCTGGAATGCTCAAAGTCCTGGTACGTATAGTGGTGGTGTCTGGTGAAGAGTGCGTGTCTGAACAAGAAAAGGTGCCTTTCTTATACAATTTCTCCGTCATTATAACTGGAGAATAATGGCTGAGCTATTGTATGTTTTTACGGCGGAGCTAACCAATGACCTTATTTGTGATTTTGTACTTTGAAGAATAATATTCAAAGGTAGTAAAAAAATCACTCTGCTGCAAGCTCTTCACATTTACTTTTCCTGAGTTACAGTATCTTCACAGCATCTTCAAAATCCGCAAAATCATAGATTTTCCCTTTGCATTTGACCTGAAAACAATATTCAGAATAAATATTTTATATCCTTCCTAAAATTATCAGTTTTTTCTTATCTTTCGAAAATTTATTTCACTTTAATTAAGGAAACATTTTATCATTAATGCCATTTGATTTTTTCATTTATGTTATACAACCTTAATATTTTTTTAAAAAGGTATCACACTAATATAATAAATTTGAAAGTTGTTTCGATAATGTCTGCGAGTATATTAAGAAAAAATAGACTATTGGATCAATTTATCTGAAATATTTCAGTGAACATGGATTATATTCCAAAATAACATAAAAAAGAATATTACAATTATTTATGTTCAACCTTTGTGCTTTGTCTCATTGCCTACCAAATTTTCCATGTTAACCGTAAAGTGGAAATATTTGTTTTGTTTAATATAGATGGCCTAGCATTCCAGGGGTTTTGGTATTCTTTAACTATTGAGTTTTAATTTTAATACGGCGCAGCAAATTCACCCTCCATGTGAAGAAATTTAATTAAAAGTATGTCTGGAAAAAATTTTACCAGAGACCGGATGAGTGAAGCACTTCTAGCGTATTACTAGGACTTCAGCAAGTTATTAACAAACATGAGCTGATCAAAATAAATTATATAAAGCACTTACCTGTTGGTTTACTTAAACGTGGAAATGGTCTGCTGACATAACAGTATGTCCCGGTTCCAAATAGTTTAATACTATTTTTTCAGCCCCGATTTCTGCTGAGTTTATCAATCCCACTAGGTAAGAAAATAAAGCCCAGTTTTTGTTTTGGCTGACACAGTTGTCCATCCAAATATGAATTTCTTTGGCATCTCTATAATGCGTTAGAAATGCATTCAAAGCACACGTAATATCTTCTTTTCTTCGTCCAGAAATCCCCTCATGCCATATGCAAGCTAATGGGTCTATATTTTGTTTGTTCCCAAGGGGCACAAACGATTCATTCTTCAAGTAAATACTGCTTCCTTAAATTGTTCCATATGGGGTAACATTATAACTTTTTGCAGGTCCATTGAGCAAACAACAATCCCCATCCGATTGTATTCCTGCAATATATTTATATCGATATAACTGTCATAAGCTTTCCGAGCTTCTGTGTATTTTTCTTTATGTACAAGCCATTCTTTGCACTGTACGCAAGACTTATCTTTCACGTGTTCAGGGTTATGAAAAGTGTGTTTGGTGCACTTTTCACACTCCTCATGGCCAAGTTTTGTGAATGAAATGTTCATTTCTGAGATCACGCCTCGATGAAGCTCGTAAGAACATTGAATATTTGTTCCTTCATGCTCTTTTAAAAAGTCATTATGCATTTGTACTACAGTTCTGTGGGTAAATACCTCCTGTTTAGAGGATGCTCCCTCCTGTAGTGTGAAATACATGGGTTGTACTTAAGGACATGTTCTTTGATAACATACTTATCTATAAAGTTATGAGGTCTATGTCTGCCTCGTTTGTCTGGTTGAGGTGAAATTGCATCAACTGACTTGTTCAACACGTTAAATACAAACATGTCGTTTTTCTTTTTAAACCCAATTGTAGATAAGAAGAAAGTTTTACATACTGCTGTTCTTTCTCCTTCAGAGTTTAGTAATTGTAAAAGAATTTTTTCCCCTTCTTGATTGTTCTTCATTGCTCGTCTTCATCTGTACTTTGCTTTTATCAACGTGCCCTAAAACAAACACTTTTCTTTCTTGTTCTTTTATCAACCAAAATTTTTCATATATGTTAAGTCTTCTCTCTTCTGTAATTTTTTCAGTACATTTCCTCTTACATTTCTCATTACATTGAGGTTGCATTTCATGTTTCTCCTTGTTTCTCTCTCGCTTTGTTTTTAATTCCTCCTTTTGTTTAGGTGCAGCTCGTTTTCTCGGATTCCCTTGTTTCGTGAATCCTTTAGGGACATCAGTCCGGCCGGGCAACGGGACCTGTAAAAAATATTAACTGACAGTGGACGATCTTTAAACCAGTATGTTAGGTCCACGGCTGTGCCAGATAAATGTTTTTGGCTGTTATTCGAACATACATAGGCTAGTTTTTAAGTGATAGATAGTTAACTCCATAAAATTTTAAAAGAATGAAACACATATGTTACGGACAACACAATATTTTTTATGTTACGTAACATATGCAGCTTTTTAGAAAATGCAAATGGCACTCTCAGCCTAGTGCACTTAAAGTAAGTGTAACTCGAGGTCTAAATGAAAAAAGCCAATGAAGAGTGGCTCGATTGATACTGGTTAGTGTAAACTGTGCCAGTTGACAGAATGCCGGATAAAATAGCGTCTACTAGAAGTATTATTGGGCTGTAAATCTTTTACCAACAAGAAAGATACATGTTTATCTTGTGAAAAGCTCTTAAACATAAATAAAAATTCAAAAGGTATTTGTGTAACTTTGATATTTTTTTTGATAATCTATTTTATTTTCTATCAGAAAATTAATAAAGTAACTAATTTGTCCTACAACTTAAGCACAAAGTATGGTTAGTTAAAAACAGTAATATACTGTTCCAACAGATTATTGCACTTACCTCGTTTACACGAATATTTTCCGTGTTTATATTTTCAACTGTCCCATCTACTTCCGTAAGATCGTTGATGTCTGTAATACTGTTATCATTTATGATTTCCTGGATAAAGTTTTTTTCCAAGTTAGGAATAGTCGGTTCGAAAATTTCATTAGCTGTCAAATTTCATATTGTCATTAGCTGCGTTTAAGTCTTCATTAGGTGATTTTTCCTCATCCAATCTCACAACCATAAACATTAATCCATTTTCTAGAACTTCCAGTGTGCCATCCTATAATAAAATAAGAACTGTTAGTAATTATAAAAGTAGACCTACAAAATTTTTATTCGGAATAGCCTAAACACATGTTAAATTGGATAAGTGACGAGTAACGTACCGAACAAAATCCTTCTTAAATGAACTTATATATTCTTTATTCAGAACAAATAGATATTTTTTCAATTTATCAACGCATTGGAGCCTTAAAAAACTTGAGACTAACTTGTAACATATTGTCAGATATGATACCTACCTATTTTTGATAATGAGGATTTCCATGGTTTTTAAAAATAACAGTTAAAACATACTTTCAATAACTCATGATGTTTTAGAAGAAAAGTAAATTATAGCCCTATCTTTCAATGTGATATTTACCAGGCCTAATTACTTATAGTCCTTTTTCTAGTCTTTTTGTATAACACATGACCTATTCCATAAATATAATAAAATAATATTAATTACTTGTACTTTTTCCAATATCGATGTTGAATGATGCTGTACATTGTGATCTGAGGATGAACTGTTTAATAAAACTTTTTTGGAGGTTTGAGGTTTTTGTTGTAGGTTTGAGGAGCATTTCTTTTCTGTTGTGTGTATTATATATGCACATCTACTAAACGATTTGTTACATACACTACATGTATAACCCATGTTAGATGGAAAATTATCAACACTTACTTAAAAGAATTATTATAGATTACATAATTCACATTGCCTATGCAAACAAAAGAAAAGAGAACCAACATTTCACTAACCAAACAAATCATTGTTTTCCTCCAAACCAATCAGCTGTTTTCAAAAATGCTTTTTCCTTTGCTTAAACCAGCCTTAGTGATACACATTTTTTACTATTCTCATGTTAATCATACTATAACAAAATATCTTTTATAAAGCTTACATTATTAGGACTATTATTAGTTGCTATTAACAGTAACTACTCATTAGTAGTTCTATATCCCAAGCCAAAAAACAGTAACTACACTAAGCCAAATAACAGTATCTACACTGTAGATACTGTTATTTGGCTTAGACATTGCTGATACTGTTTTTTGGCTTAGAAATAGGGGTATTAGTGTGTAGTTACTGTGATATTAATGTTCCATATATCTCCTAAACGGTTGAAGATACTGTGTTTTGGGTTAGATTTTTAGGTTCTTCGTGGTCTGAATCCCTAAAAATAATTCTAACCTCAAAATTCACAATTTTGTCAGTTACTGTCTTTTGGCTTACCAGGGCAGAATTGGGTGAATTAGTTCCCGTGTGTTTTGACGTTATTAACAGATTTTACACTCGGTTGCACTGCACGATGCAAACGTATCCGCAAGCAGTATTCACAAAGTCTTTGGATTTTGTTGACAAAACAAACTCGCACTTGTGGAACCATTTCAAGTGTTCTCTTCAGGGATCTCCAAGTTCTTTTCAACCTTTTAAACCTCCTCCGCAACAGAAACATATCGTTTTAATCTCCATCGCCAGTGTAAAAGAACCCAGATTCGCTAAACTGTTGAGATTTTAATTTTAAATGTTCAGGACTGTTGTGATATGAAGCCAATCCAGCTGAATTACTTATGCATCTTTTAAAAGATACAGTGTATCATTTAATCATAAATAAGTATCTGCGATTAGTGGGTTTACATTGGAGATCCGACCACCCTCCGGCTTAATATTGCGAGTGAACCTTGGCTAATCCACTTCACTGTGTGAATCTGAACGCTTATCTCTGTGAGACATTGTTCTGATACTAAGGTTAATACATCGTTAGACAAGTCAATAACCGCTTTGAACTTATTCAAAAAGTCTAGTCCGAACGTCGTATTCTAATGATATATCGCAAACTCTAAACTCGAATGTAAACTCAACATCCATTATTCTAAATGTTATCTCTTGTGTCCATTTTACATAAATTTTATCACATGTTATACCACTTGCATCTACGTCTATTTCGCCTATTTTTCTGTGCTTACATAAAGCCTCTTTTTAAATAGAAGCGCCCGTGTCCAAAAGACATCGACGTTCGATACCTTCTATCTCTACGTCAATTCTTAGGTCAGGAAATCTGCTAGGACACGACACTTTCACATTAGGGACTCTTAATACTCTCCTTTCCACTTTTACTTTCGTCCTGACATGCGTGTTCTCTGTAGACCATCCATCGTTTCCCGAGTTATTACCGCTATTATTTCTTTTCGGTGCTCGGCAATCTGGAGTCATGTGGTCCATTTTGTGGCAATTATAGCACTCTATACTCCTTTGTCTCGTCTTGAGTTTCTCATTCAAGTATGCAGCCGGTTTCCTACGACCAAACGTCGAGGGGTTCACCCAACTTTGATTTTTACTTCGGTGATTTTGACTACCCGAATTGCCTGAAGCTTCCATCCTACAATCTCGAGCTAGGTGCCCAGGTTTTTTTTGCAATAGTAGCACGTCACCTTTGTTCGAAAACAGGTTTTACCTGCGGGTTCCTATGCGATTCTATCTCTGCGTTTTCTACTTTTACCGCAATTGGCAATGCGTACATTGTTGCCGGGAGTCGGAATCTACATTGCTGACCAGCTTGGCTGTGCAACCCGTTTACAAACGCTTCTAAAAATCTACGCTCCGCTTCCTCGACAATAATTCTTTGTTCTGTGGCATTATCCGATTTTCGAATTGTTAGCGAGCATTGCTTGCGACATCTATCGGAAAACGCTTCCGGTGTCTCATCCCAGTGTTTGACCCACGTTTTGTAAGTTGACATAGTTAAATTGGTCTGGTGCTTTGCTACGAAAACGCTCGACTAACGCCTGTCTTATCTATCTGCGTGAATGTTACGCCCTCTTCGGTTAGTTGTGACTGAGTAGCCAAATACAGTGCGGCGGGTCCCTTAAGTTTCAAGGATATAATATTCACCCGATCTTTATCAGCCCGGCCCATTTCGGCTGCCTACTCTATTTTGCGGAAAATTTCTGTACCTGAATACTCTGATTATCTCCCCTTCATTCCGAAACAAATGCGGCGGTGCTTTTTTATCGAGTGTCGCTTGCAACTGCGCGATTGTGAGCAACAAACCCTCATTTACTTCAGCCATTTTTATTTATTATTAAATTTTTAAAACTCTACTAACGGATACTAATTGACAAACTCCAGCTCTATTTTATATATCCTGACACGACGAACGTTAGCTTCATCCGTGTAGTTTGATCTTCCGTTCAAATTTCTTTCGATAATTCGTTGAACCAACGATCGTAACAAGGCTGAGATACCTTCTAACAAAGTATCAGGGTCGCAGATTGGTAGATAATAAAATGGCGCGCTCATTTGTGAACGCGAGGTATATCGTAAATTACCTTTTTTTTAAGGTAAGTTGTTGACGCTTCGGATTCATGAATTTAATTGAAGGGATGTTTCTAGCTCAGACTTGGCGGCAAAAGTTTCGTGATGTGTTTCGGTCCTGAAAAGGGTAGTATGGATAACGTGTGCCTTACGGGCGAGGATGTAGGTTTTATATGCCTGAAGGGCGACTGCTCGGATCGTAATTGAATTAAAATAGTTTTGGCCCCTGAAAAGGGCCGCTTGGGTTTTAAAAAGGAATTTGTCCTTGTTAGATGTAGCTTCTTCTGGTGAAGTCCTCTGTGGGGACGCGGAGATGTCGATTACGGAGGTGTCGGTATTCGCAGGTCGATGTGTATAGGTTTATACCTGAAGTACGGAAGTGACGCAGTTTTAAATACTGACATAGAAAATCTGGGTTAAGCCCGTCTATGTGCGATGGATCTGGCCCGTCGGAGGTCCGACGCAAAGGGGGTAATTTGACCTGCGATGTGTCGAGGGGTTCAGGTGAAGCCTGCGTCGAGATTTCGGTTGCCTGAGTTGCGTTGAGTCGTTGATTCCTTTGAGTTCGCTTCGCTATCAGGTTTTTATCAAATTTGTTGCGAAAATATGGTGTAGGCATGTATGTGCTGAAGGCGTGAGACGTAGTAGCTCTAAGCAGTGAGTACACTGCCCTGTCACCAAGACGCAACTACTACGCTTTGTGTCGGTCCCAAAAAAGGACCGTGTTTAATCTTGGAGAGCGTGAATGTGGTTCGGGTAACACGTAGCGGGAGCTACGGCGGAGGTTCAGGCTGTGCCTGCCTCTTTTCCACGATCGAAGTGTGTTCGCTGTATGCGCTTAGTGGGTGTTTTAGGTGCAGGTGGTGAAGAGAGGAGACGATATTTCTTTAAGATTGAATTAGAATTTGTAAGGGTTTTTCGTATCCCTGTCTTTTTTTGTCGGGTCCGGATCGCTAAGTTGGCGACCCAGGTTTTGTGTTCTAAGGGGAACATTTATCATTATAGTCGCTATTAGTCACTGTTAAGCGGGCCGTTTCATTTTCTGTTTCCCTACCACACGAAATCGCTAGTTAACTCGTTTAAGTCGGGGTGTAAAAAAGACCCCATGCGCTCGTGTACAAAAGACCCCATGACTTACTAAAACTTAAGCCTGACGTACCTGCTTCTTACTATAGTTCCGAGTAGAAAGTGTATTCCACTTATAGGATTCAGTATATTCTACTAGAGGATAGATTGAACGGGTTTACACAGGTTACTCAGTAACTTAACAATCAATTCACCTGAAAGAAATAATATTAAGTACTACTCGCTATATAATCGGATTCGGAATAGAAAGTGTATTCCACTTGTAGGATTCAGTATATTCTACTAGCGGATAGGTTGAACGGGTTTTAATAGGATTGGAATAGAGAGTAAGGCGTACTCTCGATAAGAAAAGGCGTAAGCGTACCGGAACTTTTTAGAGCGCCTATGTTTTGTCAAACTAGAATCACCAAGTTGAAATTTTAAAATATTATTAGGACAATGCCTGCTTACCTTAGCTGGCGAAATTGTAATAATTTGAATTTTCAGTTTATAGGAAAGACAAAGTACAAATCGAATGACATAATAAACAATTAGTTTATTAACAAAATTGATATTCCCTTAAGTAAAGAAAATATATATTTAACATGCCCCAAAATACAAAGCTTCATATATATATATATATATATATATATATATATCAAAATTAAATTTACCCTCCCTTAAAAAGGAATGTAATTAGTAAAACCGTCCCTTATATTTCTAGCAATCTAATTAAAATTTTCTTTTAAATAATTTACCTTATAAATGGTTAGTAACTTTGCATGTACTCATTTCTTATGGATAAGTAATAAAATCTTATTTATATTGAAAGATTTGTTGGCCAACTTATGTATATCAAACTTAATTAATTAAAGTTTCAATCTTAAAACAAAAGGTACACAAGATAAATTTAGTTACAAATATATATATATATTAGTAGTGACGTCACCCCAAAAAAAGAAACATTTAGAAAAGAGTCCCTTAGGGACTATAAGTCCAAAAATGTCACGATTATCACCTCCCTTATATTATTTAAAAAACAACACATAATTTATTCTAAGGTTAAATGGTACAGCCTTTTGTATGCCTAATAAAGATTTAGCCTGTTCTTCACATTAGCTATTTGTTTATGCTAGTTTGTAAACTAGTCACAGTTCCACAGTTTATACATATATATATAAATATATATTTTCTTTTATGTAACGATACCCGTTGTGATAACTTCGTGGGCAGCTGACAGTTTGACAGTGATCTAGCTAGTTGTAAAGTCAAGACAGGAGGTATCCATTAGTTGGACCAGTCGAAACTGGTAGTGGTATTTAATGCATTAAGCAGGCAGAGCTTGTAAATGAAATGATGCTAAATATATTTTAAAGAAAGACTAACACTTCTACATTTTGCCAATATACAGTACGTCCATTGCACAGAACAGGAATGATTGAAAATTGCAAGAGCATGGCCTACCAGAACAGCAAGCTTCCAGAATGTTCGAAGAGATATTATTTGAAAACAGATGTTTGATTGTGTAACCAAGCTTGGGCTGTAAAGCTTTAGCCTAAGCGGTAAACCTTTAACATAATTTTTGGATGTTAATAGATCTAAAAGGTACTGGAATTTGTGTTCGGAGATTCAAGACAAGATCAGGTTAATATTGCAGATATAGGTCTGAGGATGAAGTGAAAGACATTTTACGAAAAATATTTAGATTTATTGTTACTTAAACCCCAAACTGACAAGTGAAGTTAATTTTAGTTAATTAGGATCATTAGCCTGATTACAGATTATTTAGTACAACGTTACATTTACCTCTGTTACAGATATCTTAATTACAAGATTATACCTTTAAATAAAACAGTTAAGTTATGCTCATACTCTTTATACTTAAGAATTTTAATTATATTATTTTATATGAAAATCGCGTCAGTTCATAACAATGAATGTCAAATAATACTTTAGAATATGATTTCTTTAACAAAATACAGAAGATTACTCACGGATGAATGCGATGTATCTAAAATACATTTCAAGATATATTTTGAAGTCGAACTTGAAACTAGAAGATTCAAAAATGACTGTGCGGCGTTCTGTACTAAGGCTTCTCTGCTAGACTATAGTGACACGGCTCTACGACACGTCCAGAGTCTCTTCACAACTGATGCTTCTAAGGGAACTGCTATCTTTTGGGTGTATTCGTGGTTTTTAAGGATTGTCATGTCACGTGAAAGCTATCTGTCCCTTTCCTTATTTGGTATTACTTTTATTTACTGTATTCTGATTGGTTCTTTAAATGTGACATTTCGTTGCTAGGTGGGGTATTTCCCTGGCCTCATGTAACTGTCATAAGGTCAACTCAAAGACGAATTTGCAATTCTGTTACCTTCGAATTTTAGAAAGCTATAATACTATAATTATTATGTGAATATTTCTTATAAGGGTTTTGGGTCAGTCAGGCGGTTCCTGCCAAATATACTCATTAGTATTTTAAGCTACTGATTGCGTGGGATTTTGCCCGTCACTACAACCCTTCTCCCCTTGGAGAGGTGTTTTTCCACCCGGGAAAACATTCAGATTCAAAGGATTCATTGGTCTCCGTAAGTTTGAGCATACAATACAATTTTTTTTCAATTAATTAACATTTCTTACTTAGTAACACATCATCTTATTACAAATTTATAGGTTACACCTTTTTCAAATCAGAAGTTGCTTCTTGTGAAATTTCAACATAGTTTTAAGAAAGATTTAAAAATGTGCTGAATTCAGCCAGTCAACAAAACAGAAATGGTTTCAATAGAACTGTAGGCCCAGAGGGTGAGTTCAGCACATCTTTCAGCGTGGTCGCCTATGCTTACAATACACAATTATTATCCTCTAAGATTTACCAAATACAGTTTGTCTTTATATTGTAATTATGTTAGCATAACACTACTGTAAGTTTCATCAAAATCTGTAGTGTTGTTATTGAATAAGGTGTGGTCAGTCAAACTACTGTACATGTTTTTACTTTCTCCCCCTATACCATAGTATATGTAGAAAGTATTGTATTTGTCAAAATTTTCGAGTTTGATTTTTTGGTGAAAATATCCGTTTTGGGTCCCCCTGAACCTAAAAAAGTGGTTTTCGGAGTGATGTCTGTGGGTGTGTCTGTGTGTGTGGATGTTATCAGACCTAGAGCCTAATTTTTGATGAAATTTGGTATGGAGGTACTAATCCATGGTATCTCCAGGCGTTTTTTTCATTTTTGTGAATTTTTTATTTTTAAGGGTATTTTCCCATAAAAACCCTTAAAATAACGGAAAAATCAACTTTTCTCAAAAACGGCTCCAACGATTTTGATTAAAATTGTATAGGTTATTGGGGACCTAAAGTACTATAAACTGTACAATTTTAATCAAAATCGTTCGAGCCGTTTTTGAGAAAAGTTGGTTTTTCCGTTATTTTATGGATTTTTATGGGAAAATTACTCTTGGCTTCATGAAATATTTTTTTATTAAGTTCCTATAATGATTGAGAAAGTATGTGTCAGTTTCCTGATACCGTTTAATTTTGTTTACCTCTACCTCACTGTTTGACAGGTGTCTATTATGGAAATCTCGTTTGGGCGTTGACCTGGCAAGGTCGTCTGCTTGGCTTCATTCATTTAAAGGTTTTGTACTAGTTTTAATTCATATTACTCTGATAGAAACTTCCTGGTTAATATTGTTATTTAAGTTTAATGAGGTTTGTCATACTTGATAAGCCTAACGTCTGCCTACACGCAGTTCTGTTCGGATTCGTTATTTATGCCTTTAATTCAATTGCGTTCAGTTAGACCTCTTGTTTTATTATAGTTACTGGTTAGTAAAGGAACACTGAAAGCTGAAAACGGGGGTATTCAAAGATTTCGAAGTAGTCGGTTTAATTCATTACTACAATTTCTCCGTGTACTTAAGTTTCCTGGCAATTGTTTTAACATTATTTGCAAAAATATTTAATTTTTGATCCTTAATGATCTCTTATACGTTTATAAGTTCTTAATACGAATTGGGAGTTGGTTCATTCACTCCGTAGTTACAATCTTTTGCGGTAGTTTCTCGCGGTTGTCTAAATCAGTTTATCAAAACAATGTGGTTTCTCATAAATTCCTCGGTTTGTTTACATTTAGATACCATAATTCAGCTAACTAATTGGATATTTTTATCCCAAACACCAAATGTGATTTTATATTATTAGCAAAAGCATTATAGGTTAATGAATATTTCATCAACGTGAATATCATCATACTATTTAGTACGGAATTATTAATTCGCAAGCTATGTCTCTTTCGACATAAAATAATTGATTATTTATTCATATTGGTCCATTATTCAAATCTTTTCCGATTACTTTGCATGGTCTAGTGTATTAGTGTGCTATTGTGAACGTCTTATTTTGTGTATATACAACATGGCTAGAATGGCTCGTACTTGTTTACAAAGAAGAAGAAGGTTAGTTCATACTTATTTTACGTTACATACATTAATCAGATTATATTACTTAAACATTGTGCATCGACATTGGTTCTTATTAATTTATACATTTATCTCTCTTATCTCTTCAATTATACATTTAACTATTGAGTATTTTGATTTTTTTTTACATTTATAACATATATAGCGATATTTTGACATACAATTTCAATTCCCTTTACCGTTTCATAATTTGCATGTTATTTTTTAGTAGTTACATATTACCGTGCATTTACTTGATTAATAACTTAATTATAATCTGATTATTTCAATTCCTTAGTTTACATTTAGAGACAATATTCTTTTGATATTTGCTCACACCTCGAGTAATTATTCTGTTGCATAGAATACAGGAAATCACTTCCTAATCACATTTTTACTAATTGCGGCAATCTTTTCTAAGATTCCATTCCCTTATTACGTGGGATTCATTTCCCTAAAGTCCATCCGACTTTACAGCATTACATTTTAGCATTACGTGGGATTTCTTTCCTAAAAGTCCATCCAAATTTTACAAAACTAATAAATGCTGGTGTGTGCTTTATCTTAGAAGTATTTCTCGTTACATTACCTGAGGTTATGGTTACATAGTGTGTACATACTTACATACTAGTTATCTCTGTGCTTAATTGGCAATACTGTAATTGTTCTTAGTTAAGCGTTTTCTTCCCAGGTTTGTAAAATTCTTATTCTAATACAAATTGGCTAAATTGGTTATTATACAAGCTCATTTTTCATAATTCCCTAAGTTTTTGGGCGAATAAAGAGGTACATATCTGCACTCTTGAGTATCTAGGGGGTTTTGAGAGTTCGACACAAGAAAGCATATCTTTAGGTCTACGTTAATATGAAGCGAGGTAGAAAACAACCACTTACGGTCACTTTTCGTGCTCCGCTCTCTTGACTCATTGTTTTTCTCTATAACTAACAAACATAAATCAAATTTTTACTCTTGCACATTATTTCACACTGTTTCACATTATCTACGCATGTCATACACAATTCACTCTCAACTTTCACTTAATTAAAAGCTTTGAGCTTGCGTAGTAAGTTTTTGGAGTTGGGAGGGCTTCTTCTTTTGCGGGGTAGTTTCTCCTCCTTGGGCTATCTTTGTTTGTTTAGATCCTTCGGTTTCCTCTATTATTGTAGTGATGTGTTGGGTCCTTTTACTATGGCTGTTCCATGTAGACGGCGCTGGCAATGATTGCAGCTCTGTAGTGAGTTCGGGCGCTTTTAGGGGTCTCATCTCTTGATATTCAGGGTCAAAATTATCGTGTCGAGTCCTTCTTGACGGACGGTAAATGACAGTGGGAGAATACGATTCTTCGGCTATGGAAGGATTTTCTAAGCAAACACAGAAGCTGTGTACAGCTTTGAAATATTGCTTTTCTCCAGCAACAACAAATAATTAATATAGTTAAGATTACAGCGACTAAGCTAGCCTTTGGATAATAGTCGTTATCTACGGTTGGGCATTTCTTATTTTCCACCACTTCATCTAATTGTCGTAATATTTCATCTAGTGATACAGTGTGGTCAACATTTTCTAACCCTTTTGAAATTAATTGTTTTAGTGGTGCTAAACTTGGATTGTCTAAGACCATGGACTGATGGGTTTGTATTATTTATTGTTCTTTTACTGAAATAAAGGAGGGTATAGTTGGAACGACTATGCTATCTCGTCGGACGAGATTCCTTCAGTATAAGGCAATAATTTGAAATATTCCGAGAAAATGTGACATTTTCCGGCTCTCGCTAGAACTCCTGTTCCGTTTATAGTTGTTTCTTTGACCTCCTCGTAACTATTGTTTACCCTGCACCTCCAGGTAGTGTGCACTGGGCTGGAAACGCTATATAACCAAAATCCTTTATTTGGGCCCCTGTGTAATACAGGTGCAAAATCGTTGGACACAATCACCCGATCGCATGTTTGTTGTACCTTTTCTGTATCTCCAAAGTACAATGAAGCTAGACAAGTTGGCGCTTTTCGTGTGAACAGAGCTAGGTCCCCAGGGCATATAGTGTATAGGCCCTAATTGCATCGTTCCAGGTCCGTTGCTTGAAGCTCGGAGTGGAATATTTATATTCAGAAATCATAAAGAAACTACTTCTAACATTAAAAGTTATGAACTGCTTTAATTCGGCATTGTAAATTGGTAGAGATTTTACAACCTTAACATACAGTTGAAATAATCTGTCTGTATTCTTTAGAGGTATGTCTACAACTAATCTTATTTTACTGTCTGTTGTTACAGCATGTACATCACACAAACTATAATATAGGTACATTTGATCCAATTAAGTGGTACTGATCAGAGATAAGTGATTACCTAATTGTCGCGTTACTTGATCCAAAATGTGCTTTAAGATAACTAGCTTTATTAAATTTGAGCTAAGTTTTCCGTTAGCTGTTACGTCCACACTTTGTTGCAGCATTAACATTTCGTTTTGAATGTGGTTCAAGGTTTGTTCGATTTCCCGCACGATAGAACTAATTTTTGCATGTCGCCAAATTTGCGTGTTTACGGTTTGTATATCTGTCTTAGTTTTATTATACAATTCCACTGTACTGTTAACTATATCTTCTAAGTAAGCGCTTAATAGTTTTATTGCTCGCGCATTGTCGGTGACTTGCGCGTGTTCGTGTCGCCTAAAAGTAATCTGTTCTTTATTTATATGTATCATCGCGTCTTCACTATTTGAGAAGGCCTCCGCCTTGCTATTTATCTCTATCGAGTCGCTTTCCGTGGCTGTACCGAATAAGAACTTCATAGCTATGCCTGCATCATTTATTAGTCCGCGTTTGCGGCGTTTATCGTTACTCCTCTCGCTCGCTTGGGTCTCTGGTGCTAACAAACACTTAAATTCTTTTGTGTCTTACATCGCTTTCTCGTTATTTTTTTCTAATCGGTTTACCTCTATCGAAGGTACTAAGTTATCTTCTCCTGTAAAATTACGCATTGGTTCAATTGTTGCAAACAAATTATCTAAATATTCAAAAATAGTGTGATATTTTTGTAACTCTATGGTGATGACGACTTTCCAGGAATCTCCTGTCACGATTACATCGTCGGTTTTTAAGAAGACCAATCCCTGGTCTATTGTGCAATGTTTAGCCTAGCATCCCGCTATGTCGCTTCTTGTGAGGTAGTCCGCGTGTATGATCACTCCAAGAAAATCTGTAACACCGGGTTTTATATTACTGCTATGCGCTGATTCTAACTACTTTGTTAGTGGGTTATTTAATTCGCGTTAAACTATAAGTTATTTAATTTTCGCTTAGAATATTTTATTGATTAGTACTGATTTTTGCTACTTTCGCGAGTCAAACTCTTTCTAACATTGACTGTGTTTATTATTTATCGCTATGTAATGTCTACCCCTCGGCGTTCGTACTTGGTACGGCGGCGTCTGTTTTTGACTTGGACCAGTTGAATGCTAGTCCAGCCTGACCTAAAGTAACGTCTTCATTTATTTGTTGCTCCAAATAATTGCTAATAGTATATGTTTCATCGTTTACATTCACCGCTTCAGGAGAAAATACTTCATCGTCTAAATCTAAGTCGAGTTCAGTCAATTCTAAATTAAATCCGCTATCTGAACTGTCATAGCTTTCTTCGATAACCTCTCTCGCTTCCGACGTACTAATTAACATTGGACGGGGGTTATAAGCTTCGCGTAACGGCTCATTTTCGTCTGAATATTCCGATTCATTATCTGGGTCAATCAACATCTTTAGTCAGTTTTACTTCTCCATTCTGTATAGCATACCTGATAGTTTCATTAACAATGTGTTCAAATAATGATTCGGGGAATAAATTTAGAAAGAATTCATAAGGCGTATTTCCTATCTTATTTGTTGTTTGCTACCCTAAGAAAGGAGGAGGTTTATTTGCAAAGTCATTGTCTTTGCCTGCAGACCATATTGAAGGTCTTGCTTTACTTGCTTTTTGTTTACTTGATGAAGGCTTAACTATATCATGTTTTTTTATGTACTTGGCAGGGGTTGTTGGTTTATATTGTATTCAAATTCATGTCTCACAATGTTTTTCTAAATCTGTACTAGTATTTTCTGCTAAAATTGTTTGGCCTGATTTATCTGGTTGTATTATAAGTGGATGTGTTGGTCTACCTTAAGTAATGTTGTCTTCTTCAATGGGAGCAATCGTTTCGATTACTTCATGTTCCCATTCTTCTATAATATTGTGTATTTCTTGCATGCGTTCCAGGTTGTTAACTGTTTCTAAAACATCTTCATCTTCATCCTCCTCATTGCTACTTAGACCTAGACCAGTCATATCCTAATCATCAGGAATCTCTTCTAAATATTTCATAATCCATTTCTTCACTACCCATTTCTTCTTACAAAATTAAACAAACCATGATGCAGGCCTAATTGTAAAAGATAATTTTATCAGATTATTACATGAGCTCTTTTGCAATTATTATGAGAAACCAGATTTAATTTTAAATATAGTTGAGTAATATGAATATAAAATGATAAAATTGAAATCCAAAAATAAATATGCCTATAAATAAATGTATTCTAGCTGAAAGCTAATTTTACACTACTTTCACATTGGCCCAGACAGCAACTTTTTTGTAAAATAATTTAGGTATTAATGCATCTAAAATTTAAATCTGAATTAGGTAAATTATATAAAAATGTTAAAATGAAAACAAATAATGTTATAAGAATATTAATGTTACAACTTGAGACGGTCTAAGCTAGCTTAGCTAGCTCAATTCAAAATCATAAGAAATAGACAATATTGAAATGTACTAAGTTATTGAGGCTGGCCTAATCCAATTTTAATCGGCCTATAATCGAAAGTCCAGGAAGGCTTGTCCTTGCTATACCATCCGTTCAATGCAAGTTATTATAAAACATTGGAAAAACTTATTGAAATTAAAAGTTGATATTTTTAGATAAATAAAGGAAAAAGGAGAAATTTATGTTAACCCTTTCAGTAACGAACTATTATTTTTGGAGATAAAAAATTAAAACTTGGTACATTTGTTAAGTAATTCTTTGTATAAATTTTAATATTAAAACAAAAAATTCATCCCTAAAGGAGTTAGGGGTATGTCCTATATATAAGGACACCGTGACTGAGAGAAGACGTTCAAAATGGAAAATTTAATTTTGACAATTTGTTTGGTGGGTATGTATGATTAAAAAAGAACACTTTTAGGTCAAACAAGTAGTTTAATTAACATAAAAAATATTATAAAAGTAAAAATTTATACGTAAAAATATGTTCAAAATTTGGATTTCGTACAAATTTGTAGTTTTGTAAAATTTACTTCATGTGGAAATTCAAGAAAAAGTTTTTTCTCTCTTCAGACATAAGTTGGCCTTGCACTTTGAACACAAGATGAAAGTTTTGCCTTTGCACCCTTCCAGTTTGCAGCGAACTTTTGGTGTTTTTCATTAATATGAGCAGGAAAATGGCCAACTCCGTCGTATCTTATTTCATTGATTGGTCTGGCTGATGGTTGTTTATTTTTTTGAGGTGTAGTTGTAGTACCTCCTGATAGACGACCTCTTTTTGGTCTTGGAACACTATCTGAGAGAATGAATGCTTCAGCAACATATGTACGGAAATGTATAAGATCCATCACGTCCTTCTTGGACGTCTTCAGCTTCTCGGCCTCTCGCCTGTATTCCAACTAGGAATTTGTTACCGACAAGTCAATTGCATGGCAAATCATTCTGGATGTCCACTTTTTAAAACGAATAAAGGTTCTGTAGATAGAGATAAAAAATCCAACAGATCAATGGCACCCATGCTGGAGTTGTACACCTTCACAACCTCGGACCTTTTCACTTCAATGTACTCCTTTTCTTTTCTTTCCCATCTGCTACAGTCGTCAGTTTTAACTCCTCCAATGAAGTTTGAGCCCAACACTACACATTGGTTGTCAAACCACTTGGTGAGAACTATCCCACTGACAATTTGCTGGAAATAAACTCTGTTTTCCGCTTCAGCAAGAAATAAAGGGAGGCTTGCTGAAGCGGTCGATCCTAATTGTTCCTACAGCATAGATATCCCTTGACTTCAACCACTGAAATAACCAATAAGTGCTAAAAAAGTTATCAAAAAAGAGCTGGTTGTATTTTATGTCACCTACTTGTTATGATTGCTGCATAACCACTGCAGCTTTAAGAGCAAATGGTGAGTATTCTGGCTTGAATACTGTCGATGCCCCTTGATAAATTAGGAAATCGTACATTTGGCCGCTTTCACCACAAAAGTTTGATTCCCCATTTGTTTGGCTTATTTTTCACATACATCTTAACATTTAGGGTTCCTTTAAAGGGAACCATTTGCTCATCTACACAGAGCTTTTCCTCCAAAGGGAGTTGGTGACACCTAGCGTCAAAGACGGGGCGTACCTTCCAGAATCTATCTCTGTGTTATTAGTGTCGTGTTTTGTGTTGTCAAAAATGTGCATGTTTTGTCTCAATTTAAAAAAATCTGTTTAGCGACATGTTTTCACATATAAGGGGATCTTGAACCAATCTTCCCAATACATTCGAATTCTTATATAGCCTAAATTTCCCCATCAACAAATGTATAAGGGTTTTCATTTCCTTCACATTAGTTGGGTTGAAGTGAGTTTGTGGTATACCATTGATTTTATTATTTCAGGAGTAAAGTACTTTTCAAAAATGGAAACAGGACTTGATACCTCTTCGTGTAGAAAGCTAGGTTCTCCTCTTTCGTATGTATTGAGAGGTGGAGTTTCAAAATCTGTTACCTCTCTCAATTTGATATTTAACTTGTCAGTTAAACGCTCATTTTAACTGAACCAAACAATCTAAAATATAGGTTATTAGACTGGAAAATTGGCTTAGGATATTTAGGTTAGGCTTAGGCTATTGGCTTGGTTATACTGGGTTAAATGTTATCATCAAATAAGTACAAAATATTGTAGGCAAAAAACATTTTTGTAACTACCAATATCTTTTATATTAAACTTTCGTTTGTGTTTAAAAGTTTTTGAAAATAAGACACTAGGATCCATGGTAAACAATATCTAATTAATTGACCATCTAAAACTGGAATTGAAAATTAAGCAATATGGCCATAAACAAAAGATAACTAACTTATTTTAATGCAAATCGATCAGCTGATTGTTGAAGTCCTAGATCTAGGACACTGTGACTCAACTGTTCTAAGAGGGCAGAGTCACGGTGTCCTAGATCTAGGCACACACTTTGATATACTATTAAAAGTTTTATATAAGTTAAAACCCACACCAATCATTTTTTTAAAGTTATTTGACTCTTTTCCTACGTTGTTAATTTTTTTAAGGTTCTAAGTAACTTCTAAGGCCAAGGAAAAATAGGAACATAAATCGATGTCACAGGCCATTTTGTCATGTGTGTATCCATGGCAACCATTTAACAATAATAGTTCCCTGGCTACTCAAAAGAGTGTTGCACCATCCAAATATCAAGATTATATGTTCTAGAAATAGGACTTGGTGACTTTTGCTACCTGCAGTCTACTGGGTAAATGCTAGAAAATCAATCAAGCAATGTCCTAGATATAGGACACCGTGACCGAAAGTTTTAATAAAGTTTCTTGATAAAAGGTATAGTAAAAAAATTATGAGTAAATAAGAAGTGACTTAAAAAACCAAATTTGGTAAATTATGAAATTAAAACAAATATAACAAAGAAATAATAGCTTAATAAAGTCAAAAATTAAATTTTATTAAAAAATTTTAAATTAAAAATTATTTCAGTAAACAATTAACAAAAAGTAAAGTAAAATTGAGTTTTTTATAAAAGTAATTTCAAATAAAAAAGGCAAGGGGAGCAATAAGTAATATGAAACATCATTAACTAAATGTAGTTAATAATTTTAGAGTTATTAAAGGGTTTAACTGAAATTAAATAAATTAACTTTAGGGGTCTAAAAAGACATAAAATGAAAAAGTTTTTATGGCGAAAGCCAGTAACAATTACATATATATATATATATATAAGTTACGTTATTATACTCGAACGATTGGTTTTTAAAA
>JAGFPH010001218.1:73568-111344 GCA_018207615.1 Philaenus spumarius | reverse complement strand
GGAGGTCCGCCTTCTCCTCCGAACTCGTCGCACAGTGGGGTATTTTACTGTAAAACATGGCATAAATTCAAAACTCTACCGTAGGTGATCACATTTTGGTATAGATTGCTATTTTACAGACCTAAAACAAAATCTAAATAGAAAACATGAAAAACTTACGAAAAAAACTTCATTGTTAAAATAATTACATCACAATACTGTAACTATAAATCATAATATACCATTTTATGTTTTTTAAATGTATTAGATTTGAGGAAGCCTGATTGAAGGTTAAAGGTGAATAAAAAGACATCTTATATATTGAAATAACATTTTGAAATTGAGAATTATTAATTTTCCAGTAAAGAGGGTTAAATTATTTTTGTCCAGCCTAGAATAAGGTCTGTCCATGAAGTAGGGTTTAGTGCCGGTGTCTACCGAATATCCGAACAACAAACAGTACCCCCGACAGTACGGACAATAAAAGGGAGGTCCGCCTTCTCCTCCGAACTTGTCGCGTCGTCTAAATATTTCCTAAGAGTGTCGGATCTCCTGTCACAATTCCGTCCATCATCACCACTATTTCTTACATTTCCTATTTAGAAACAGTACAAAATTAATATACAGTATAACCAATACTGTGCGTTTATAACAATTATATATATAGTTATGAAATATACGTTGTATATTGTACGTCGTTTTATAGAATAAACATTGATACACAAATTCTAACAAATACAATGTTTGTTTACTCAAACACGTTTTGAAGACATCGTCGCTATCATCATTGATACATGAAATCAAAACACTGCAACTCACAACAATAATGCTTCATGTTGAGCACTCTCTTAGATGTTTACCAGACAATAGCAGGGTACAGAATTTAAAATATTCTGTTTGCTATTCCATGTATATCCAATGATTGACCTTGGTAACTAAACATACACCAATTAGATATTACAGATATTTATTAAAACTAGTATACATTATTCCAATTCCAACATCCTTTGGTCAAAGATATTCTGTGCTCCACGTCCAGACTTTGTCTAAGTGGCGTGGGGGTATCGTTCTGCTGGGTTCCGGGTCACGTCTGTATACAAGGAAATACTACAGCAGACCTAGCTGCTAAGGAAGCCACTTCTTTTCAGCCTAGCGTGAATAGAGTTATGTCGTCCGACTGTATGTGCTTTTTAAAACAATCCCTGTTTTGACAGTGGGAAGCAGAGTGGGTAGCAGTGCAAGGAAATAAACTCCGCCACATTAAATATACCGAGTAGTATAGAAACTGCGGTTCCTCCTCAATCTTCAAATTTTACCCCAAAGGTCACATGACCCCTGTGACCCCACAGCCGATAGAAAATTACCCATGACGTCATCAAATTGAGCGTGACGAGATAAATTGACCGTGACGAACAAATTGAGCTTGACTAATTGATTTACGCCCGATCGAGCGTGTAATCGACCACGCGATTGCTTCGTGTAAATCACGTGATCACCTAGTATCGATCACGTGATCGCATCGTGTTTGATTATACCGTCGTGTGTGCACTATCTTACCTTACCAAGTTTTACATTTGATGCAATGCTAAAGTTTACGAATATTGAACTTGACTTGTTTCCTGATTATGATAAATATTTGTTTATAGAAACAGGGATAAGAGGTGGCATAACGTTATGTGTTAAATGTTACGCGAAGGCTAACAACCCGTATTTAAAAAGTTACTACAATCCAAAAGAACCTAATTCTTATTTAGTGTACATTGACTGTAACAATCTTTATGGCTGGGCAATGTGTAAACCATAAAATGTTGACAATTTCGATGTTATGTCAGTAGAGAACGTTTTAATTTAAAGACGAATGTATCAGCATACCTATTTACAAATTTATCGGTTTGCGACCGAAATTGTATTCATATTTAACTAATGACAATCATGAAAAAATATGTACTTATAACAAAGCAAAAGGAATAACAAAACCAATTGTAAAAAATAAAATTACCTTTGATGAATTTGAATATTGTTTAAATTATTTCGCGTCAATTAGAAAAGAATGTAGAATTTTTTAATCAAAAAAACATTGTATTCAAACTGTAAGTGTAAATAAAGTAGCATTAAGTGTAAATGATGATATGCGTGTAATATTTGATGATGGAATAAATACTGTTGCTTATGCTCATTGTAATTTGTGATATTAAAATTGTTTTAATGTTTCAGCGTCTTATAATTTAACCTTCAACCATCCAATTGTGGCTTAAAGTCTATTCGAATTACGTGCAGACAAGTGTGTGCACGGATTATTAATTTGGAAAATATAGACAAACTTGAATTACCACTCACTGTAAAACAATATTTGAAAACAATTTATAAGAATGTTTGGTTTAGTTTAAAGTGTGATACACAAGGTTACAATTATCTCTGTATAGATTTTGATAAAATATTAAGTAAAGATTTTCTGTTGCTAATTAATCATCCTGAGGAAGTACCAGAATTCGCATACGAACAGAATTACATACTATTGCAATATTATTATTATGAAAGCAGTCGTAAAATTATGCAGAGATTGTTTCAGTGAAATTGTTTTATTTAAAAAAGATTTCAATATTAAAAAATTGAGATGATTATATACAAAAACGTGTTGGTGGAGATTTCCTGTTAACGGATGAAATATGCAATTATGAAAATTGGTGTGACAAGTGTGTTACTACATTAAATAAACTTTGCGAACCTTCTGTTTGTTTTAATTATCTTTTGAGGAGAAAGGCTAAATAAACTGACATTGCTATGTATTGTTTTATTTATCACCTTTTACATTTAAAATCTCTTCTATCTCTTGATATTCTTCAGGAGATATGTTTATATCTATATATTCTGTAGTGCTGGTGGTGGTAGTGGTGGTGGTAGTGGTGGTGGTGGTATTGATGGCGGTGGTGTTAACAGAAGCAGCAACGCAAATATCATCGTTTGCCAGGTTACGTGTGTCTTACCAAATGGTGAAAATATTGTATGTTCTATTGTTGTGCCTTTCTAATCCATATTATTATGTTTGTGAACTTTGATTTCGTTCACGCTATCCAATAAAACTCTGAACTGATAAAAAATATCTATAAAGAAATTCGAATAATACTTTATGAATAATATATTTGTATAAAAGTTTCATAGTAATTCACCTCTCCATTTTAGCAACGTATTCCTTTATTATAGGAACAGGATCTTCCCATAATCGTGGCAAACAGATGATCCCTGAAGTATTAACAGTCAATTTGTAATCCATATTTTTAACTGTAATAAAACAACAATGATCTAAATCAGTTAAACCTTTGATCATCCCCACTCCTCATTAATGATCTGGAGGCATTATTCGATTGTTGTTTCATTCGTCAGTCGTTAAAAGTCTTGGAAGGAACTAAAAAGCGTTCAGTTGTATAATATATTTTATTTTAGGTTTTCAAGGTTTCAAAAATGAAGCTAACGAATTTATTGTTAAGGAGCTGGCGCTTGTCTCGACAAACGATCAGATATACGAATTATATCTTTTTGACCTCCTTTTGATTCAATCAGTTAAACATAATTTTACAAAAGCAAGTTATATGGTTGGACTTCAACAGTATCATAGACTTCAATGGGATTCTGGAATACGACCATACAACAGTCTGTTGGATTTATTTCGCGATATTCATATTAGTGGAAATGTTTATGTTGATAAAGAACTGAATTCGATGTTAACGTTATAAATTTTGAAGATATAAAATGTCCTAGTTTAAGTGTTTTAAGAAAATAAATTTGGGGTGATTTTTACAAACAATGTGTATTCTTACATAGTTCTAAAAATTGTGCTTACGCTAATGTGCATATTTTACAGCAATGGTGGAAATTGGAAAAAAATATTACAGACAGATTAGAAGCAGTAAATTTAATGATAAAAGAATGCTATACCAAAGGATATACAGGTATGCAAGATGAATTAATTAAATATGTGTCTAAAGAGTTTATTGTAAATCATTTTGAAAATGTACAACATATTTTTAATAAATTACCAATCGATTAAGAAAAGAATGCGATATTTTAAACAGTTTTCCTTGTGAAAATCATAGAGCGTATAATAAATCTTTGCAATTAAAGAAAAAATACTGTTTTTACTGTATTCATAAATGTGATGCTCTCTTGAACTCTATTCAGTAGTTGTAGAGTATGGATCGTGTAAACATGTGTTGTAATATATTTAATTGCACGACAAATGATTTAGTAAATTCAGGGTTTTATCGTACAAGACTGTGGGACAGTATAGTGCGTTGTAATTGTGGCTGGCGTCAATCTTAATATTCAAAATTAACAATTAGACAAATCAATTTTTTACATAAACTATCAAATCCAGATTGTACTCTTAGTTCAAATGTGCCTAAACAATTGAATCAGTTTGCGTCCCATAAATTAGAAGTTATTAACACTGAAAAAATGATGAGAGAATCATTTTCGAACTAGCCAGTCATATTAAAATATTGAAGATAAGGTGCAACCGGGATTTTACTACATTGGATCAGACGATGATGTCACCTGTATTGAGCGGAGTCACCGTAGTTGATTGGCAAGTAGATAACAATCCGAAGTTGGAGCATAAAAAATCATCACCAGATTGTAAATTAGCAAATTTGTAATAAATTATGTAATTTATATTATAATGTGTACTGTTTTCTTATTTCATTTCCTTGTTAGTAGTTACTAAACTATGTGTATGGATGTGAAACAAATTTGTTCACGAAAAAAGTATATTGCAGGCCAACCTGTAAGTAAGATATAGGTTCATCGAAAAATTTATCAGTTATTGTTGTGATGGCTGAGAGTGTAGACGTCAGTGAGTTAGATAATCGAGAGAAAATTATATTGGAAATAAAGGAATTAAGACAGCGAATTAAAAAGAAACATAGCGCTTTGAAAAAACGTGTTTTCGAAATGGAGACTCGTATTGAAAAAAATATCAGACCAATTATGGAACCATTGATGAAGCCGTTTTATGAAAAACAGACTAAAGAAAATTGGAAAAAATAAACAAACTAAGATTGCCGCTAAACTAGAAAAGGAAAAAAGAGGTTGGAAGAAATTAAATAAAAAAACTCTGTAGGTGACTAAATTGCAAAAACCGAAATAGAAAATGATAAAAAGGAAAAAAGAAATTGGAAGAAATTAAATGAACAAACACTGTTGCCGACTAAATTGGAAAAGCAGAAAAAAAGAAGCTGTAAAAGGTAGCGATTATTCGGAAGAAGAAATGTAGAAAAGGAGAATGTATTTAAAAGAGGCACAAAACGAAAAGATTATAATATAGAAACAAACGATAGTTTTGTTAAAAAACGACCTGTTTTCCCCGATTTCTCTAGGAATTAAAAAAGTAAAATGAAGTTGACAAACACGAAAGACCGATTAAAAAGTAGTTTTAGATCCAGAATTACAAATGCATTACAGCGATATTTCTAATAGCGAAATGGAAACGAGTAGTGAAGATGAGATTATGGAAAAAGACACGGGTGAAGAAGAACGACCTGTTTATTTTTTGAAATCGAACAATGAAGAAGTATATGAAACACCTATGACCGCAGCCGAATATTTAAGCTCGCCTCAGAGTAAAAGAGAAGCAGAATTATTTATAAAAAATATGTTTAAAGGAAGATTGTCAACAGAATATTTTCTTTCCTATATAAAACGTCCTAAGAAAATTGATAACGTATACGGTATTCGTATAGACAATAATAGGTGGATGATAGGCGACAAAGAAATCGATATTTTTGGAAATGATCTTATTGTAGGTGGTGTAAAATATACTTGCACAAGGGGAATATACGAACTACTGTTTATGAGAATTCCAGATCCAGATGAGTACACCGACGAAGATTCAACAAATAAAAGAGCACTGTGGCGACTAAATCACAGTGATTTAAATTTAAAAAAATCATAAAATAGGGTAAGCTATTAAACTTAACTTACAATTTAGTTGTTAAGTTATAGTTTTTGCTCCTTGTTTTGTGGTTTGGGTTTTTATTTAAATCAGTGTGACTGACGAAGATGTTTTAAAGTATCGTGATATCTTATTAGCATCGAACGTGCATAAGCATAATGCGCATCTTATTCGCATTATTTACCGAAAGGAAAAATAAAAAGTAATAAAAGTAAAATATACAAATCGATAATTTCAAGATTATTTCCACCACGTGCGCCTCGCAGTTATATGGATTGGACTGGGAGTGGTGTGGTGATGAAACAGTTTGAAGAAAAAAAAAAAAAAAGCCTCCTTCATATGTTTATTGGAACGATCCGAACGAATTGTGTGGAAGATTAAAGTTACTTTTAGCATCACAGAGTGCTGGGAATAAAGAAAACAATAAAGAAATTAAGAGTTACAGGAAGCAGGTATAATTACATGAAAAGAGTGATTTTTATCAGTACTAAAATGAGCGTTGACAAATTCGGTCGTCATTCACATGCAAAGCGTTTACATATTATCTAAGGATCTCCAGGCCAAGGTTTCAAATTAACAAAAGATGGAAATTATGATATGAACAAAAAACGAATAAGTAATGTAAATAATGCTGAAGAAGATAATGAGGCTGTAAATTTATTTACTCTCAAAATAAAATGTTTGTTTCTAAATAATAATACGTATGATGTTAATGGTTATAATTTGCATTATTTAAAATCACACCCTGAAAAAGAATTAGATGCAACGTCTAAAAAATACGTTGACAATGAAATAAATGTAATAAAATCATATATAAATGAAATAAATAATACAATTTATATATTAAAAAAAATATACGGAATAGTTAAGTTACTTAAATCACTTTGAAAATTCTACCCCGCACGGGGGGTGCAGACTAGCTGCACCTACTAAGAGGGGTATGGCGTCCCTCGCGGTACCCGAGTCTAACAACACCCAACACATTCAACACTTACAAAACATCCATCCAATCACATAAACACACACATTAAACAATACAACATTCCAATTCTCACCTTCTTTTAGGAATTTTGACTGTGCAGAGCCATTGCGCGTTGGGAGTGCTGAACCTGCCAGAGTCTTGACAACCTCTGGTTTGGTAAGGCTGATGTGAGCTTGCTCTGCCGAGACGTATGCGTGGTTTCTGTTCTGGGGCCAGCTACTTCGGTTCTTGGTCAGGAAGTGTTCGCGGTGTTGAAGAAAGTCGGATTCTTCCTCACAGTAGTTTCGGGTTCCAGACTGATGTCCATCCAGACTGGCAAAAGAGTGCTCGGGATCCTCACGGAACTGGGGGTTCGGAAGTGATCGCAATGTGATCTGATGGGCAAGCCCTTACCGAGTTCGCCCGATTCCGCCTAACACGATGCGCTGGACAAAAAAAACACATGGAAAAAACCCGTCAAAGATTTAGGAACAAAGAGACATCATTCAGATTCGTCTGATGAGTCTGTTAACAAAGAGTTGTTTAAAAAGACAAAGGAGAGGGCTGCTCAACAACCATCTGAGTTGCCAGCTCCCAAATTTTTAGTTTTTTCAAACGCGGAAAAAGATTCTGACCTTTCAAAGGTATCACCCTTTGTAATCAACAAGGCAATTACTGGAACAGCGGGCCCTGTACTTTCCATTAGGAAATTACAGAATGGCACAATTTTAGTTGAAACTAACAGCGGGAAACAAAGTTTGTCGCTGTTAAAGATGACTTCCTTCTATGACAAAGTCAAGGTATCTGTGGAACCTCACAGATCCTTGAACTATTCAAAAGGTGTCATTACATGTAGAGATTTGATCCCCATTAGTGTGGAGGAAATAAAAAGCGAACTAGCTAGCCAGTCAGTTCTTGAAGTCACTCGCATAATGCGCAGTGAAAATGGTGAGAAAAAAGCCACGGCTTCTTTAATTCTTACATTTGCCACACCCACACTGCCAGAGCATATCTACGCTGGTTTTTACCGTCTTTCTGTCAGACTTTACGTCCCAAACCCTCGACGTTGTTTTAAGTGTCAAGGGTTTGGACATGTGAGTTCTACATGCACAAAGCAAGAAATATGCGGTCAATGCGGCAAAAAAGGTCATAATAGTGAGGGCTGCAATGATGACGCCAAGTGTCCCAACTGTGGTGGCGATCATCCTGCACGGTCCTTTAACTGTGAAAAGTTTAAAGAAGAAAAAGCAGTCCTTACTATCATGGCTAAGGATAAAATATCTTTTAATGCAGCAAAAAAATTATATAAAACCTCTAGGCCTGCTCTAGAAGGTAAATCATTTGCTGCAGTGGTTTCAAACAAGAGCAACACTCCATTCGCAAACTGTGGAGAATTGGCTAAGACTGTCAAAATCTTAACTGACCAAGTCGCTCAGCTTAGTCGCTTTATTCTCTAAAATGTCTCCTTCCGCTCCCGCTTCTGCTTTAGTTGATTCAAATTCCCTTCTTCCGTCCTCTAGTTTCTCGGTATCACAAGCAGAAATAGAACCATCTATCCCTGCTCTTGATCTGAGAACTGGAACTCGGGAAAAAACTATAATAAAAAAGAAAATTACCCCAATAACTGGGGTAAAACAATTTAAAAAAAAATCTTATACTTGTCCATCTGTAGTAACAGGAAGAAGTTCTGGACCCGTTCCAGGGAAGAAACCTGTTGCTATGAAGAGTAAAAATACAAAAATTACGAAAAGTAGTAAAAAAGAAAATGAAAAAGGAGGTTCCTCTACAAATCCTCCTAAAAGCCCTTCTAAAATCCCTGATCCTTGCCCTTCTCCACCCTCAACATCTTCCAAGACGTCTGAGGGAATATGGAAGTGGACAAGGACACACAACCTAAAAACCATCCTGTCAATACAGGACAGGAAAAGGGGTTACAAAGGGACCATGTCCCTTCTAATATTTATTTATTTAAATTAGTATATTATTATATTTCTCTGAGTATATAATATGTACTGTTGAAATATATTATCATCAATTATCTATGTCCACGATCCCAAATATGAATGTGGTTCAGTGGAATTTAAACGGTGTTAGGAGTCACATGGAAGATCTGAAAGTTCTTGTGCGAGACTCGTCGCCTCTATTCGTTTGTCTCCAGGAGACACATCTTCATAATACCCATTCTTTATACTTAAGGGGGTATTCTGTCTTCAGGTCAGATTTTGTTACAGAGGAGAGAGCAAGAGGTGGCGTAGCCATACTTGCTCACAACTCTGTGGATGGTGTTCCCGTAAATCTGGATACACCATTACAAACAGTAGCAATTCGAGTCACTGTTCCCATAAAACTAACAATATGCAGCCTATACCTGCCACCAAGCTATACCGTCCAATCAAACGACTTGATGGATTTAATATATCAATTACCTGCTCCGATTCTTTTGCTTGGCGATTTCAATGCACATCACTATTCGTGGGGATCCTCAACCTGCAACCCAAGGGGTATCCGCATAGAGAGGATACGAAACGATTTAGATTTATTTTTACTTAATGATGGATCGTTAACACACTTAGCAGCTTCGACAGGAGGTTGGACGGTCGTAGACTTGTCATTTTGTAGTCCTTTGATAGCTACAAGATTTGAGTGGACAGTGATGTCAGATTTGTATGGCAGCGACCATGCCCCTATAAAAATTTCTTTCAACGACTCCTCTTTTCTGAACAACCGAACACCTCGATGGATAATAAATAAAGCCTTCTGGAATGATTTTACAAATCAATTTGCATTGGCAGAAAATAATCAACATATTTCTATAAATGAAACAGTTGATACATTTACAGATTCCATTATTTCAGCAGCAGAAAATACTATACCAAAATCTTCATCACGACCAAAACGTCCACCAGTTCCTTGGTGGAATGACAAATGTAAAGAAGCTCTGCGCTTACGAAGAAAAGCGTTAAGAACCTTTAATCGGATACCGACAGGAGAAAATCTAGAAAATTATAAAATCTTGCGTGCCAAAGCTCGCAGAGTATTCAGGCTGAGCAGGAAAGATTCTTGGACCCATTATATCAATACAATAACCAGAACGACTCCCACATCAACAGTTTGGAAGAAGCTACGTTCTGTGTGTGGCCATGTTCCCTCTGCTCCTTTGATGGGACTGATGCAGCAGGATGGGATATTGACTACAGACAGCCATAAAATTGTAAGCATTTTGGGCTCATCCTTTTCTAGGTTCTCTTCAACAGCCGTGTATTATGATGCTTTTCGCACTTATAAAGCTGCTCAAGAGGCCATGCCATTCACTATCGGCATATTACAGGATTCTCCGTTGAATGACCCATTTACAATGGATGCATTGGAATCTGCCTTATTGTCGGCTACGGATTCAGCTCCCGGACCCGATAGTATCGTATATTCTATGATTAAACACCTTCCAGAGTCGGGTAGAACAGCTCTTCTCCAAATATACAATCGTATATGGGATGAGCATATCTTTCCTGATTCTTGGTTGGAGGCCATAGTAATTCCTTTATTAAAACCAGGGAAAGACAAAACTGATCCAAGTAGCTATCGTCCTATCTCTCTCACCAGCGTTCTATGTAAACTGGTGGAGAAGATGGTCAATCGGCGACTTGTATGGTACCTTGAAAGTAACCAACTGATCTGTAAAGAACAGTGTGGTTTCCGACAGGGAAGATCATCTATCGATCAGCTGGTTTTGTTAGAGTCGGCCATTCAAAATGCCTTCCTTCTTCGACAGACACTTGTTGCAGTGTTTTTCGATCTTGAAAAGGCATATGATACGGCTTGGAGAAGAGGAATTCTAAATGTATTACAATCTTGGGGTATTCAGGGGAGAATCTTAGCATTTATTAAAAACTTTCTGTCCAATCGATATTTTAGGGTGCGTCTTGGATCCACCTTATCAGATCGATTTTATTTAGAGAATGGTGTCCCTCAAGGCAGCGTACTTAGCGTCACCTTATTTGCAGTTGCTATTAATAGCATCACTGCTAATGTCCGATTACCTGTACACTGTTCTCTTTTTGTTGATGATTTTGCCATCTACGTGGCAACCAGAAACACCTCAACCGCAGAAAGAACACTGCAATTAACGATCAACAAATTACAAACATGGTCCGATCAGACAGGATTTAAGTTTTCCGCTGCTAAAACTAGATGCATTGCTCTTACTCGTCGCAGACAGCATTTTAGTCCCACTTTGTACCTAAACAGAACTCTACTTCACTCCGATAACACAGTCACATTTCTAGGTCTTATTTTAGACCATAGACTCTCTTGGAACCCGCATGTGACAAATTTAAAATCACGCTGCATCAAGATCTTAGATATGTTACGGGTTTTAAGCGGTTCTCATTGGGGAGCCGATAGAACCTGCATGCTGCGTTTTTACCGAGCTCTTATTCGATCACGAATTGACTATGGGTCCATAGTCTATTCGTCAGCTAGGTTATCGGTTCTTAAAAAGATTGATTCCGTTCATAACACTGCTCTCCGTCTAGCATCCGGAGCTTTTCGTTCTAGTCCCATTAGTAGTCTGCTTGTTGAAACGGGTGAGCCATCGCTCACGCGACGAAGACAACGGCTACAATTGTCATATATGTGTAATATGCGCTCCAAACCTTTACACCCTTCATATGATATTATATTCAACAATCCATTATTTACACAATACGAATTTCGCAAACAATCTACTGCTCCCTATGGGATCAGAACTATCCGTATCCTCAATAATCTAGGTTTAACACTACCTCCAATATATGAAAATACACCATGTTTTGTCGCTCCATGGTTAATTAAAAAACCTCATGTTGTTCTTTCACTGTCTAGATATCTAAAACAAACTACACCCGATGTTGTTTACTGTCAGGAATTTATATCCATATGTAAACTCTACCCATCAAGTCAGATCATTTTCACTGATGGTTCTAAACTGGACAATGGAGTCGGATGTGCATTTGTTCTGTCAGGAAACAGCTTCACTTATGGATTACCATCTTGCTCTTCTGTATATACAGCAGAACTTTTTGCAATACTCAAGGCACTCAATATTGTACTGGCAACACCGGTACACCTTCTTATATGTTCAGATTCAAGAAGTGCACTTGAATCCATTCAAGATATGTACTCTCCTAACCCTTTGGTCAAAGATATTCTGTGCTCCATGCACAGACTTTGGCTACGGGGCGTGGGAGTGTCGTATTGCTGGGTTCCGGGTCACGCCGGTATACATGGAAACACTAAAGCAGACCTAGCTGCTAAGGAAGCCACTTCCTTACAGCCAAGCGTGAGTAGAGTAACGTCGTCCGACTTTATGTCCTCTGTAAAACAAGCCCTGTTTAGACAGTGGGAAGAAGAGTGGGTAGCAGTACAAGGAAATGAACTCCGGCAAATTAAAGATACCGTTCGGCCATGGATATCCTCAAACCGCCAAAGCCGTCGAGAGGAAGTGGTGGTTTCTCGCCTACGCATTGGCCATTCTGGGTTAACCCACGGATTTCTGATACGTCGGGGGGATCCGCCGCTTTGTCCTTACTGCTTAAACCTTCTTTCAATTAAACATCTACTTCTAGATTGTGAAAAGCTGAAACATGTTCGGAAGAGGTTTTGTCTACCAAATTGCATTCAGAGGATGCTGGGTGATGACCCCCAAACCATTAATATGGTGTTAGCATTCCTTCATCGGTTGAATGTAATTGGAAACATTTGAAACAACATACATTTACGTAACTTAAATACCATGTTTAGATGTATTAGTTGTTATGTTAATTAGAGTTTTATTCATTGTTATGTTACAGGGCCATTTACAACCCTGTGACAAGTTGTTAGTGTATAATTATTGTTGTTATCGTTTTTTTTTATCGTGTATCGTCTGTAGTGTGTGTAAATTAAAAGTTTAATTTTATACCTGTGTGTGAATGTATGAGCATTATATGAATGCTCTTCGTTATCCAGGCGATGATAACCACCCAGGTTTTTCGCCTCTAAATCCAAAAAAAAAAAAAAAAAACAAATTGAAAATTCTAAGGATAAACCTATGATAGCGAGAGGAGAATGGCGTAAAGATTTGTATGATACGATTAATTAAAAAACTGTCATTTGTGTTACATTTTTAACAGAAAACATGTTATGCTTAAATGGAAGAGGTTCACAATTACGATATTTTTCCGCCCCTAGATTTATCTACTCATAAATATGAAATTGGTTTAATCGACCTCATGACGTTTAATACAATACCAAATATTGAAACAAATGTTAACGATACATTTCATTATGGGGATAATATTGAATATTCTATTAGATTACCCAGAAGGATCTTACGAAATAGAAAATATAATTTCTTTCTTCAAAGAAGCTGTTATTGAAAAACATAAAAAAACACAAATTGTATTGGATATAAGAGGGAATAATAATGCTTTGAAAACGAGAATGTTCTGTTCAAAACTTATAAGATTCGACAAACCTTGGTCCATTTTTAGATTTAAAAAGACAAAATTGGAACCTAATACATGGCATATTTCACCAAATACAGTCAACATTAACAAAGTAGATAAAATACGTGTTGCTTGCAACATTGTGCATGGCTCATATAAAAATGGTGATGAAGGTCATATTCTTCATGAATTTTATCCCTTAGTCGAGCCAGGTTATAAAATTGTTGAAAAACCAACCACTGTAATATACTTACCTTTAAATATAACTGGATTTCTTCATAACGTATCAGTACGACTCGAGGATGATGATAGGAATAAAAACGTTACAAACGATTAAAATATGAATATTACATTTGATTGTAAAACTTTAATACTACTTACAGAAAACAAATGGGAGAGCTCTTCTCCTGTAAAGAAGTCTATAATATCTAATTCCATAATCTGTAACAAGCCAATATAATTTGTTTAACACCTATATTTGATTGTTTAAAATTTTTTTAAACCAAAGATATCTACTACAAGCCAATATAATTCATATAAAGTGTTATAATGTTAAAACTCTTCCTAATATTATACTAATACTTTCTGTATATACTTAAAGTATATACAGAAAGTGTTGAAATTAAATGATAATAGGCTGCCAAAATTACTTGCAAATGAAATTATTAATAAAAATAATTCTGGTATAACAATGTCAAGACACTTTGTAAAAAACATAACCTTGATTCTTTTCAATACTTAGAAGAAAATGGTGAAATGACTGCTATAGAAAACCTATTGAATTGTATTAAGACTTATTTTAAAAATAATTTATTGCATAAAGCTTGTAATTCTGTTTATCATGGCATTTATTATGAGTTAGATTTTGATTTAGGAAAGAGGAATTACATGATAGACGGTTGTAGTACTTATTTTGTTTCTACAATTTTTAAGTTAAGAGGTCAAGCTTTAAATTTAAATTTTAGGGTCGACCGGCCACTCGGGGTTCAGAGACACTAAGTATAAAAGGTTACAAAGAATATTTGAATGGTAGAAATTGGAATAGTTTGTTTAATTATCATATTAGAGCATACAAATACAGACGAATGTTAGTCGAGTATTATAATTATTGATTGCTAGCTTTTATGTACACAGCCATAATTTTTGTTTAATGTTTACTGGTTTTTTGTTTTGTTTTTGTTGAGTGACAATGTGGATTATTTTTGTATAATTGTTCTTGTTTTGATTGGTTATGTATCATTTTAGTAACTATAAAATTGTATGTGTTTGAATAGCAACTCTACAGACGGACATTTGTCCATGCAACTGAGTTTGCTTAGAGATTATTTTATTTTGTTATTTGTAAAATGTAAAGATTTTGGGAAATAAACTCATTATTATTATTATACTAATACTTGTATAAAGCAGTTTACGAAGTAATTATTTTATTATAATTATATTATTAATTATAAGTTTATTTTAGTTATATTACAAAGGTAAAAATAAAGAAAAATGTGAGCCATCGACGATATCTTCTACAAGCCAATATTTTTAATAGAATGAAAACTGAATGTACGTCAAAACAAATTTAATTACATTTTCATATAAAGTGTTATAATGTATATTTATATATAAAACGAGTGCATCACAATCTAGTGTGTCTACAGCACAGTACGAATCAAACATCGTCTAATTATTGACACTTCATAATGTTATACTAATACTTGTATAAACGTTTAAGAAATAATTATTGCTAAAAATGTATTTTAGTTATATTACAAAGGTAAAATGAAACGCGTACATACTTGATTTCCATAAGTAAACACTTGTTTAATTATGCCTTATGTATCCATAAGTTAACACTTGTTTGTTTATGTTATATAGGTAATAGATGTAATAAATCAGATTAAAGATATAATTAAATCATTTATTTAAATGCACACACCGATTCATACTCACATACACACATACACACATAATATTAATATTTTCATTGTTCTAGTTTATAGGGCGAAACAACGGTAGCTATCAGATCGTCAGCCTCCACGTTGAAAGGCGTGTAGACTGATGTAGTCCTTTGATCCCCTTGTATGCTCTCCTTCTCAACCCTTGGCGGTACTACGGCTTACGGTTTCCCCTCGGTTGACGAAGTGAATTCGTCCTTTTGGGTCGAAATAACTGACACGACCTCTGCCTCTTCCGACACAATTGCATAGGTAGAGGATGTTAAGTTTTTCAATGTCGGCTATGTTATTGCTTGCCATGTTGGTTCCGCTACAACACAAGAAAAGTAATGGTTAGACGAGGAGTCATTATTTTAACTGACGTATACACGTGAGCGAGTCTACGGTAAAGAACTCCTTACCGACACGTACTGGGCCTCCAAGGCGGCACATGTAACCTACCTAAAATTTAAAACTAAAAACTAAAAGAAAATCTCTTACCTTTATGTGTGAAACGGATCGACTCTTTAAAGAGATACCTCACTTAGCCGTTTTACAAAATCAAGATCTAATAATTTTTGGTGAACTTCAAAAGAAAACAAATCCTTTTAACAACAATGTTTTTTTTTATTTTATTTTATTAACATTTCTTTTATACGCCCTTAATTAATTAAATTGTACTCCCCTTTTAATACAAATTAGTTAACAGATTTTTGAGAAAAGAACAAAAGAAAATATAAAATCCCCTTTTTATTTTAATTAAAGAATTTGTCCCTCCCATCTATGTATTTTATAATCTAGAATTATTAACAAAATCTCAAGTTAGTGAACAATGGTGTATACAATAAAAAAAGGTACTCAACATAAAGTACAATTTAGAACACAATATATGCATACAATCACTACCACAAAATAATGCTAATATAAATTATCAACTAAAATTTATGTTGGCCAACCTTTTATGTGTATATAAATAAACAAATTATATAGAAAAGGTAAAATAATAATAAATAAATGAATTTAATTTGTGACGTCACTATGATAATAAAAAAGGTTAAATTTTGAAATGAGCCCTAAGGGCTATGAGTTCTAAATAGCATGCATCTCATCCTTTTACTACTTAACCTAATTTACAAAACAGAGCATAACCTTAACTTAAACATTCACCACGTTCTTTTTTGTTTGTAGAAAGTATACCATTTTATTAGAGTACTAGTGAAAAAAGCCTCCCGAGGTCGGCTGAAAAAGTCCGAAGTCAAAATGAATCTACTTCAAAAGTAGATATAATAGTATCTTTTGTCGAATATTTTCAAAGAAATTTTTAAAATACTTGTGCGACCCTGTCATGAAACTTTGAATTAATGCACAGGTCTTGGTTCCAATACAACTTTGCCTTTAGAACAACGCTGATTGAAATGTTTGTCCCATGACCTTTCTTCTTTGAAATGTTTTGCATTGCAGAAATTGCATCGCTTAGTAAGCTCACCACAATTATGTTGTTCGGCATTGTCATCGAATACAAATGTGCTTGCAGTTCTAATAGTTCTAATATGATGAATATTGTTTGGGGTTCTAAATCGTGCAGCTAGTGTTGGAGCTATCTCTCGAACTTGGTCCAAGTTCTCCATATCTCTTCGACAGCGCTTGTTGGCAGCATTATCGATATAACGAATATCCCTCGCTTTCTGTGTGTCATTTTACTGGATGTATCGCTGTTGCTTGAGATGTTGGGTGTCAAGAATTTTTGCAAACAGAAGATTCAATATTTACAATAATGTCTTCCATCAAAGTAACAACTTCTTCCTCCTTATGACAGAAGTTTAGTATTCAAAATTAGGCCTACTAAAAGAGTTAAGTACATTTTCACAAATTGTTCTTTCAGGTTGAATTTTGAAATTTGCTTTTTTATTATAACTCTTTACACTCTTCAAATGTTGTGTTTTTTCTCTTGTGCCAGAATTTGTTTTTTGTTTACGTAGATTTTTTGGACGTCCAGGTTTAACATTTTTGTCCGTGTTAGAACTTAACGTTTCTACATCATTATTGTCACTGAATTTTATATCAAAATTAGGCCTACTAAATGAGTTAAGTAAATTTTTCCTAATTGTTATTTCAGGTTGAACTTGATTTTTAATTTTGACATTAGCTTTAATATAATTATAACACTTTACACTCTTAAAATGATGTGTTTTTTCTCTTAGGCCAGAATTTGTTTTTTGTTTACGTAGATTTTTGGACATCCAAGTTTAACATTTTTGACCATGTTAGAACTTAACGTTTCTACGTCATTATTTTCACTGAATTTTATATCAAAATTAGGCCTACTAAATGAGTTAACTACATTTTTCCTAATTGTTATTTCAGGTTGAATTTGATATTTATTTTTAAATTAGTTTAATTATTATTATAGTCCTTTACACTCTAAAAATGTTGTGTTTTTTCTCTTAGGCCAGACTTGGTTTTTTGTTTATGTAGATTTTTTGGACGTCCAAGTTTAACATCTTTGACCATGTTAGAACTTAATGTATCATCATTAACAATCTTGTTGAAGATCAAAATATAAAAATGGCCGGAATCTCGGTTTCCAGAAAATTTTAAGCTACCGTACATATACTATATCCATTTCCAATTGACGTCTCGTAATTAGTCAAATCATTAGCGAAGATGTGGAATTTTAACTGAGGGAAAATTTTTGTTGTAGCTGTGATTTCTACATGGCCTTCATATACACCATCATCAATCGTAAGCTTTTTGTAGTCGGAAAAGTTTTTAATATGTTTTCCATAAGTTGTTTGGTCACCAATAATGAACTGGGAATAGTAATTCCAATTATTTCCAATTTCATTTTCAACCTGTGGTCTAATATCTTTGTAAAAATTTTGTGTTCCAAATAAAAATGAGGATACACACATAAAAAAACAGTTTCCATCTCAACATACTTTTTCTATTGTGGCCATTATTTAAAAAAAAGACAACTTACTACTAAACTACTATTTAAAAAAAAATTACTTACTATTAATAGTTCCTTATAAACACTATAGACTCAAAATAAACCCATAACCGGATTTAAACAATGCTAAACAAAATCAGTACCTAATTAAAATAATTATTGCAATCAGTTGTTTTTCTAATATCAACTGTTTTTCAAATATTAGTTGTTTTTCAAATATCAGCTGTTTTTAAATAAATAGTTAATACAGTAGTGTGATTTATGACTAATGCTAGAATTGGGTTCATGTTGTAAATATTTAAAAAAAATATAATCATAAAATAAAGTTGAAAATATATTTTTTTTTAATAAATGACTTAAATATTCATTTAAAACAAACCGAGTGAAAATTTATCCTGTATAAATTCTATTCTATGTTTTGATAGAAATACATCAATCCCAAAACTATTAAAAACTTTAAAAAAAAATCAAATTATGAAATACGTAAAATTGGCATTTCATAATTTTTTTATACAGTAATAATGATAATGTTTTGGTTTATTTAAAACAAACCCTGAAGATCTGCAGAAATAGGTATAAATATGGTTATAATTTCAAACCAAAAACCTCTCAAACATTCACAGATAAATACAACGGTGAATATTTAATATTTCATGTTAATTTGTTTATAATAATGACTGTATTTTATTTCAATTAACACAAACCACACTAAAATCAGCCAAATAGATCTAGAGAAATAGGTATCAATAGGGTTTTAAACTAAAACCAAAAAAACTGGATAACTGCTCTTTTAAGTATAGCAATGGAAAAAATGTACATTACGTAAAATTGTTTGATAATAATGACTATAATTAAGTTTATTTAAAACTAACCGCACTAAAATCAACCGTGTAGATCTCCAAAAATAGGTATCAATAGGGGTTTAACCTAAACCAAAACAGCTGAAAAGGTGCTTTTATAAGTACACTGATGAAAAAAATAACATTTCATAATTTTTTGATAATAATGACTATTTTATTTGAATTAAAACAAACCACACTAAAATCAGCCAAATAGATCTAGAGAAATAGGTATCAATAGGGTTTTAAAATAAAACAAAACAAACTGTAAAGTGCCCTTATAAGTACAAAATAAAAAAATCACATTTCATAATTTTTCGATAATGATGACTATATATATTTTTATTTTGTTTAAAATAAACTGCACTAAAATCAGCAAGGTAGATCTCCAAAAATAAGTACCGTTAAATAGGGTTTTAACCCTAAACAAAAAAAAATTTAATTACACAATTTTTTTATAATGATGACTATAGTTTATTTCATTTAAAACAAACCACACTAAAAACGGCCAAGTAGATCTCCAGAAATATGTGTCGGTAGGGTTTTAACCTAAAACCAACAAATTCAAAAACTGCTCTTTTAAGTATAGCAATGTAAAAAATGTACATTTCATAATTTTTTGATAATAATGACTATAGTTTAGTTTATTTAAAACAAACCGCACTAAAATCGGCCTGGTATATCTCCAGAAATATATATCAATAGGGTTTTAACCTAAAAAAAAAAAACTGGAAAAATGCCCTTATAAGTACAAAATAAAAAAAAATTTACATTTCATAATTTTTTGATAATGATGACTATATATATTTTTATTTTGTTTAATTCAAACAGCACTAAAATCAGCAAGGTAGATCTAAAAAAATAAGTACCGGTATCAATAGGGTTTTAACCCTAAAAAAAAAAAAATTAATTTCATAAATTTTTGATAATGATGACTATAGTTTATTTCATTTAAAACAAACCGCACTAAATTCAGCCTCGTAGATCTCTAGACATTGAAATCAATAGGGTTTTAACCTAAAACCAAAAAACTTAAATAGCGCCCTTATAAATACAGCAATGAAAAAAATTAAATTTCATAATTTTTTGATAAAAATGACTGTAGTTTATGTCATTTAAATCAAACCACACTAAAATCGGCCGGGTAGATCTCCAGAAGTAGATAACAATAGGTTAAAACAAACAAAAAATTTTAAAAGCGCCCTCATAAGTACACAAATGAAAATAAATTATATTTCATAACTTTTTGATAATAATGACTGTACATTGTGTCATTTAAAACAAACCGCACTAAAATCGGCCGGGTAGATCTCCTGAAATAGAAATCAATAGGGTTTTAACCTAAAACAAACAAAAAATAAAAAGCGCCCTTATAAGTACAAAACAAAAAATAAAAAGCGCCCTTATAAGTACACCAATGAAAAAAAAATTAAACTTCATATTTTTTTTTGTTAAAAATTACTGTAGTTTATGTCATTTAAAACAAACCGCACTAAAATCGGCCGGGTATATCTCTAGAAGTAGAAATCAATAGGGTTTCAACCTAAAACCAAAAAAACTAAAAAAGCACCCTTATAAGTATACCAAAAAAAAAGTACATTTCATTTTTTCTGTCACTTAAAACAAACCGCGCTAAAAATCGGCCGGGTAGATCTCAAGAAATAGATATTAATACTGTTTTAACCTAAAACAAACAAAAAAACTCAAACAGTGCCCTTATAAGTGCACTAATGAAAAAAATTTACATTTCTTAATTATTTGATATTAATGACTGTAGTTTATATCATTTAAAACAAACCGCACTGAAATCGGCCAGATAGATCTCCAGAAATAGATATCAATAGGGTTTTAACATGAAACCTAAAAAACTCAAAAACTGCCCTTATAAGTACACCAAAGGAAAAAAAATACATTTAATAATTTTTTGATAATAATGACAACATTTTCTGCCGTGTAAAACAAACAGCAATAAAATCGGCTCGGTAGATTTTCAGAAATAGCTATCAATAGGATTTTAACATAAAAACAAAAAAAACTCAAAAAGTGCCCTTTTAAATATGCCCATTAAATAAAATTGACATTTCATAATTTTTTGATAATATTAACAACATTCTCTGTAATTTAAAACAAACAGCACTACAATCGGACCGGTAGATCGTCAGAAGTAGCTATCAATAGGATTTTAACATAAAAGCCAAAAAAATAAAAAAGTGCCCTTTTATATATGCCCATGAAATAAAATTTACATTTCATAATTTTTTGATAATAATGACAACATTTTCTGTCATTTAAAATAACAGCACTAAAATCGGCCAGGTAGATCTTCAGAAATAGCCATCAATAAGATTTTAACATAAATCCAAAAAACTCAAAAAGTTACCTTTTAAATATGCCCATGAAATAAAATTGACATTTCATAATTTTTTGATAATAATAACAAAATTGTCTGTCATTTAAAACAAACAGCACTAAAATCGGACCAGTAGATCTTGAGAAATAGCTATAAATAGGATTTTAACATAAAACCCAAAAATTTAAAAAGTGCCCTTTTAAATATGCCCATGAAATAAAATAGACATTTCATAATTTTTTGATAATAATGACAACATTGTCTGTCAATAAATATAAACAGCACTAAAATCGGCCCAGTAGATCTTCAGAAATAGCTATCAATAGGATTTTAACATAAAAGCCAAAAAACACAAAAAGTGCCCTCTTACATATACCCATGAAATAAAATTGACATTTCATAATTTTTTGATAATTATGACAACATTTTCTGTCAATTAAAACAAACAGCACTAAAATCGGCCAAGTAGATCTTCAGAAATAGCCATCAATAGAATTTTAACATAAAAGTTAAAAAGCTCAAAAAGTGCCATTTTAAATATGCCCATGAAATAAAATTGACATTTCATAATTTTTTGATAATATTAACAACATTCTCTGTAATTTAAAACAAACAGCACTACAATCGGACCGTTAGATCGTCAGAAATAGCTATCAATAAGATTTTAACATAAAACCAAAAAACTCAAAAAGTGCCCTTTTAAATATGCCCATGAAATAAAATTGACATTTCATAATTTTTTGATAATAATGACAACATTTTCTGTCAATTAAAACAAACAGCACTAAAATCGACCAGGTAGATCTTCAGAAATAGCCATCAATAAGATTTTAACATAAAACCAAAAAACTCAAAAAGTGACCTTTTAAATATACCCATGAAATAAAATTGACATTTCATAATTTTTTGATAATATTGACAAAATTGTCTGTCATTTAAAACAAACAGCACTAAAATCGACCTGGTAGATCTTCAGACATAGCTATCAATAGAATTTTAATATAAAAGCATAAAAACTCAAAAAGTGCTATTTTAAATATGCCCATGAAATAAAATTGACATTTCATAATTTGTTTATAAAAATAACAACATTTTCTGTCAATTAAAACAAACAGCACTAAAATCGGTCTGGTAGATCTTCAGAAATAGCTATCAATAGAATTTTAACATAAAAGCTAAAAAACTCAAAAAGTGCTATTTTAAGTATGCCCATGAAATAAAATTGACATTTCATATTTTTTGATAAGAAAGACAAAATTGTCTGTCATTTAAAACACAAGCAGCACTAAAATCGGCCCAGTAGATCTTCAGAAATAGCTATCAATAGGATTTTAACATAAAAGCAAAAAAACTTAAAAAGTGCCCTTTTAAGTATGCCCATGAAATAAAATTGACATTTCATAATTTTTTGATAAGAATGACAAAATTGTCTGTCATTTAAAACAAACAGCTCTAAAATCGGCCCAGTAGATCTTCAGAAATAGCTATCAATAGGATTTTAACATAAAAGCAAAAAAAACTTAAAAAGTGCCCTTTTAAGTATGTCGATGAAATAAAATTGACATTTCATAATTTTTTGATAATAATGACAACATTTTCTGTCTTTTAAAACAAACAGCACTCAAATCGGCCCGGTAGATCTTCAGCTATCAATAGGATTACCAAACGTTTAAGGGTCTAGTGAATTATTATATAAGTAAGATAAGATAGTTTCACTATAAACATTTGTAACTTGCACAATTAGAACTTGAAAATAAGTTTTGAAGTAATTTGTTGAAAAATTCCCTTATTTATCTGATACTAACTTTCACTGCCAAGAATTTACCACTACTTCACAATCAGTTAGTAGCCTGCAGTTGGTCACACATAAGTACTGTGTCTTTATTCAAGTAGAAATGATGACGTAAGTTATAGTCCAGTCAAATAGTACACTAGAAATCGTTAAAATCGCAAACTAACGGCTAGTTCTGATTTTTTAATATGTTGTTAGGACCACTATCAGTAGTGTATATCAAGTTTGCAGCTTCGACAGACCTGTGCTAACTTCGTAGCTCGCGAAAAACCACGAAATTTTCACACTTTTTTCAGTTTTTTCACTATATTTCCTAAACTATGCGTTTTTCCAAAAAAACATGTCATTTACATTTTGGAATTACATTAAATTTTCTACAATTTGAGACCAGAACCAGCTCTGTAGCGCAGAGATCAGAACCAATACAGCCCTACAAAATTGGCATTATTTTTGTAAAAAAGTGTAATTTAAAAATTTGGACAATTTTCGTACCCGAAATCGGGGAAAATACGCATTTTAAGAGCTAAATCATAGGGGAAGATGTAGCGAATGTTATTAGCTTTAATTTAAGCACAAAACGACATCTGTAGGTCTAACAGTTTCCTCACAATGCTGAAAAATACAAAAATTAAAACACTGCATTTTTCGCAAATTGGCTCTGTTGAGTTCTTACGATGGTTTTAGGGTTATTTGACTAAAGCACTCGTGAAATTCTTCAAATGTGTCTTTCGTTAGTTGAATGTGACTAAAAAGGAAAACTGCGGCCCCCTCCCCTCTGGACTGTGGAATCAAAAATCACAAATTTAGAAAAATCTATATAGATCATTTACCAATGTAAATGAAATGTGTGAGAGCTTGGTCAAGGACCTACGTCTTTGAAAAAGAAGTGAAGAGATAAGGACGAATAGAAGGGGAACTCGGTGCTCCTTCCATTATAACTGAAAAGGTAGGCAGGCATTCCCTCCCTTCCCCTCCAAAAGTCCTTCGGTCACAAATAGGTTTCTCATTCTCAGTTTGGTCAGTTTAGTTTCTATTACTCTTCACGCGCTAACGAAATAATGTCGGCTCCAGGATGGGGCAGAGAAGAACACAAAAACTGCCGAACGCGTAAGGCGCTATGGTTTTCTGCAGTACAACGAAGAGAGACTATCAAAAATCTTTGAAGAGTCAACTATCATAAAAATGTTGCAAACGACAACAACAAACGACGATTAATTGCTTTGAAGGGGACACGTAAACTGCCCCGATATTTTAAGTACGTTTGAAATGATGAAACTGCCCCGCTCATTAAAGATTATCAAGAAGGGTCGCCTCCCCAGACCAGAAATGCTGAAATTGCCTTACTTCTCACTTGACACAGGTACGGGATATTTCCCTCCGAATAGTTTCATAGCCCCTTGCTGTAGCATACTAACTGATTGGAACGCATACCAATAAATATTAGGTTAGCTTAGGTTGGTTTGGTTTTAAAAGACTGCAGTCACTGACAGACACAGTTTGTGGCATTGTGGATTAAATTTTGTGTTTTAGTGTTGCTATACAGTTTAGTGTATTCAAGTTTGTGATAATTAATTTAGATTACCGTAACAGAGTTCGTAGAAAACAGGTGGGGGCAACAAAAAAGAAAAATTAGTGGTAGGGTGACAGATAGATGTCATGAAAAAACCTAATGAACCATGTGCTTGGTAAAGACTGTGAGTGCCGACTTTCTATTCGGAGGGAAATATCCCGTACCTGTGGCAGGTAGAAAGTTGGGGCCATTTTTAGCATTTCTGGTCTGGCGAGGCGACACTTCTTGATCCTCTTTAATGTGCGGGGCAGTTTCATCGTTTCAAAAGTACCTAAAATGTCGGGGCCGTTTCACTACCCCCGCTTTGATATGCTCCGCCTTCCAAAGCCAGGGAATTGAAACGAATCAGGCAATGGAGGATGCTGACTGTGATGTTGTCAAGTTGGCACTTGACAAGAGCACCTCTTTTCAGTCAGTGCTAATCATTGGAGAAGATGTGGACCTCCTCGTCCTTCGCAATAGTTTTTTATTAACTGTGAAGAACGTTTTTTGACCGTTTTTTTAACGCTAAGGTTGACCTCGCCCGTTTGCCTCCAACGGATGATGGTACAACATTCCACACCCTCCTTTCTGAAGTTTCTATCATGGGGGTGCAAGAAAGGCTGTAGCGGAGGCGGCTGTACCTACCTAAAAGCAGGCCTCAAATGCTCAGAACTTTGCAAATTTTGCTCCGGCGTCTCTTGCCAAAACGTCGCCGTAATTCAGATTGCCGAAGGAGGAGAAGATGACGTCGACGATCCACTACCTATTTTACAAGATGAATCTGACGATTTCGAATCACCCACGAAGCTTGCAAAATGAACTATTCCAACCCAACAATATCTCTCGTAAATATGCATATAGATATATATAAAAAAAACTTTTGAATTAATTACATTGTAAATACATTATTAATAAACTAAATATATATTTCTTGCTGATGTACATGGTCCTCCTTTCAAAATGCATCGTGAGAACGCAACAGAGCCAATTTATTTACGAAAAATGCAGTTTCCCCATTTTGGGGATTTTTAAGCATTGTGAGGAAACTGTTAGACCTACAGATGTCGTTTTGTGCTTACATTAAAGCTAATAATATTCGCTACAACATCTTCCCTTATGGCTTACCTCTTAAAATGAGTATTTTCTTCGATTTCGTGGACAAAAGTTGACCAAATCATAAAATTTCACTGTTAAATAAAATTAAATAGCCAATTTCGGAGGGCTGTATTGGTTTTGGTATCTGAGCTACAGAGCTGGTTCTGGTCTCAAATTATAGCAAATTTAATGTACTTTCAAAACGTAAACAACATGTTTTATGAAAAAACGCATAGTGTAGGAGATTTAGTGAAAAAACTGAAAAAAGTGCGAAAATTTCACGGTTTTTCGCGTGGTGCGAAGTTAGCACAGGCCTTTCGAAGCTGCAAACTTGGATATACACTACTGGTAGTGGTCCTAACAACATATTAAAAAATCAGAGCTAGTTGTTAGTTTGCGATTTTAATGTACTATATGACTGGCCTATTAGTTTAGTTTGTAAAGTGGATTTGCCATTTCAGTTCAAGTATTAATGCTCTTATTTTCTGGTGGTAGTTGGACCAGTTTTAACTATGGAGACAATAAAATCACTTATTACAATTTGTCAATTGCCAGTTACATGACAATTTATACAAGTTTAACATACAAGTTATAGATGGTAAAAATATGTGATGAACTGAAGCAAGGCATTTTGCTTTTAATATACTTGGATTTACCAAATAGTTTTTTATTCTACTGTAACTGTTAAAACTGTATTACTCAATAACTATGATTAAACAAAATGTTTATTCGACTTAAAGTATGCCTATATCTTTTAGGCTTTACTTTACGAAGTAGGCTGTACACAAAGCAATTTCGTGTGAAACAATGTCATTTATGTTACTGTCCTATTACGATGTGAAACTTAAGGCATGTAATTTAGGCAAAATTTACTAGAAAATAAATAAATCGGTAAACTAATTACATAGCAACATATTTAAAACGAATTTACAAGGTTAATTCATGACAATAAGGTGGCTTTACGTAACGGCAACTAGAGGTATCTTAAGCTAGATTTAAAAGGTAGTATGAAGATTCCTTTACCTGGATATGTAACATTAAAACGAATCCAAATTTTGGCACATCACGTTACTTTAACTTTAAAAGCATAAAGCATAAAGCTCACAACTATTTAACAAAACCTACATTTCTTGCAGCGAAAAAGAAAGTCGACCGCTAGGTACAAGATCTCCAAGGTCAATGTCAAAGTCATTCTACTAGCCTATACAGAGCGTCAAAGATACGCTTGCTGTGAGCTGCCGCAATCTACAGGCCCGTTTGCAAACTAGCCAGCGGATGTTGACAGATATTTATGATGAATTTGTTATTTTTAAATGGTTTGTAAAAAAAAGTAACATTTCTCCCCCCGCTAACAACGGAGTTGAGATCGAACAAAAAAATTTTGCAGTCAGAAGGACGACAAAACAAAACAAAGAAATTGTTTTTGGAAGCAGAGACAAGTTATGGGTGTGAATGGCCTCAGAAAGAGATTCTTATGCGTCAAAGAGACAATAAACTAAAACTACACTTAAATATACCCTAAACTAACTGGTCAATATACCTTCACCCAAAACCCCTACATACAACACATGCAGGCCATGTGATATAATTACACAAATACTTAAAGCTATAGTGGACTCGCTGTGTCCTTTAGGAAATATTTGCTCGAAAGCATATTTATCTTTGCCGTATCTCAATTTCAGAAGGTGATCAGTCTTCAGAAGAGATTTATAAAGATGCATGACATGTCATGACTTAAGACGATATTTTGATTTCTCCAGCGCTGGAAATTTGTATGTCATGTTAAGTAATACTAACCTCGTGAGATGGCCAATATCTGGGTTTAATTGTCGAGTCCAGGAAACACTTGTACAGACAAAGTGATAATGTGCAATTCATGCACGCAACAAAAACATTATGCTACCCATAAGGGGTTCAAGTGGGGTAAACGCATCGAGCGCAGTTTGTTGATATCGGAAGGCGTTCTGAGAAATGATGAATCGGTTCGGCGGGAGTAAGGTTTTCAGCTGCTCTACATGTGCTTTTTTTACGAAGTCTGCAGAATGTTGGAAGGATAGGGCAACTGTGACTGGAGTTAAAAAATCTATAATTCGGAAGGGTCCTGACCACCTGGGCATCAGTTTCGCGGCCCTTCGATCCACAGCAGAGCATATATTGTGCGCCTTACACCAGACCAATCTTGAATTGGTGATGAACACGGTTTTTGTTGTAGACGCGCTCAGACCTTTGGTGTGCCCTTATGATGTTATTTTTGGCATTGCGCCAGATGCTGTGAGGATTCGAACTGTCCCTTGAAAGAAGATCGTTGATGTTCCAGGTTATGCTGAGCGGGGTGTTTGGCATAAAGTTAAACAGGATCTTAAAGGGAGAAGTTTGTAATGTCTCGTGCTTAGCGAAGTTAAAGGCTAGTTGAAGCCATGATGGTGATTTGTCAAAAGATGTTTGACTGTTAGAATGGTAGGCAATAACTGCGGCTTTGAGATTTCTATTCAAACGTTCCGCGTTGTTCGGTTGAGGATGGTAGGGAGACAACGTTGCATGTTTGATTCCACGACAGAAACAGTAATTACGGAAAGAGTGAGAAGTAAAACATGTGGCATTATCAGAGATAATGATCTTGGGAAATCCGAAATGTTGGAAGATGTTTTGGCTTAAAGCCTTAATGGTGTTGAAAGAGGTCGCATCTCTGACAGGGCAAAGCCAAGTGAATTTAAAGAACTGATCTACTGCGATCAGTATCATGGTATTGCCTATCGCAGTTCTTGGTAATTTACCAACATAATCAATGTGGATTTTCTCCATAGGACGGGTTGGGACTATTGACAACAAATAGCCTAGTCTGCTATTTTGAGCGGGCTTGCTCACTGCACATGTGTTACAACTGCGAACCTTACGGGTGATATCTTGAGAGAGTGAAGGCCAGAAGAAAAATTCACTCACTTTGAATTTGGTCTTGAAAACGCCTAAATGACCTAAATTATTATCAGGTGAGTCGTGATAATAATTTATTATTAGGTCTACCAATGATCGGGGAACGCAAATTTTAATTGGGATACCTTTGTCTTAAGGCAAAGGGTCCCTTTATTTAGACAGTATCGGCTAGAAGATGTACCTGCTTCTAGATTTTAAATTATGGGACTTAAATGATCATCAGCGCGCTGTTGAGCGCCGATGTCCTGAAAAGCTAAAGGAAAGTTGGTTAAAAGGCTATTGCAAAATATGGTGTTCTCTGAAGGAGAAATTTCTTCAGGTTGTTTTTCCGGTTCAAACATCCTTAAAAGGGAATCTGCTATACAATTTTGGGTGCCCCTAATGTGTGCCATTTGAAATTTGAGGGAGGTTAATTTGGCAATCCATCGTCCCATTTTGCCTAATTGTCTGGGACGGGCAAGTAGCCAGGAAAGCGCTTGGTTATCCGTTTCTAGTAGAAACTCGCGGTGCTCGAGATACTGTCGAAATTTCTCTACTCCAAAGACCACGGCCAGACATTCTGACTCATACGCAGATGAGGCTTTTCTCTCAGCAGGTGTTAGGGTGCGGGAAGAATAGGCAATGGGTTGACGAGAACCGTCAATTTCCTGGAGTCAATTTCATGACTGCTCCTATGGCGCACGAGCTTGCGTCCGTTTGAAGAACAATAGGTTTGTCAAAATTCGCCATACGAAGCACAGGGGGTTGTACGATGGCATTTCTCAGATGCTCGAAAGCAACGTCTTGCTCCTGGTTCCAAACGAACTTTTGTCCTTTTCTTCTGAGCAGATTTAAAGGAGCGGCGTGTTCAGCGAAGTTGGGGATAAACTTTGAAAAGAAATTAACCATTCCAATAAAGTCTGACACGGCCTTTGGATTGGTGGGTCTAGGAAAAGTTCTAATGGCCTTGGTTCTATCGGGGTCAATTTGCACGCCTCTGGCAGAAACTAGATGACCAAGGAAACTTATCTCTTTTACGGCAAAACGAACCTTATCGGGATTAACCGTAAGCCTCGCTTGTCGCAATCGAGACAGGACTTCGCGCAGATGTTCAACGTGCTCATCCCAAGTTTCTGAATAGATGACTAAGTCATCAAGGTAATTGAAAACAAATTTAAACTTGATGTCTGAGAAAACTTGGTCTAGAAGTCTGGTCAAAACTTGAACACCAGTTCACAGTCCAAATGGGACTTGTGTAAACTGATAGAACAACCAGGGGGTACAAAAACTGGTGAGATGTTTGGAACTCTCAGTAAGTGGAATTTGATGGCAGGCAGAGTTTAGATCAAACACAGTGAAATACTTGGCTCCCACAAACCAATTGAAACACTGGTGCAGATTTGGAAGGGGTACGGCTTCGATTACGATATGTTGGATCAGTTTACGATAATCTATAACCATACGGGGTTTCTTTTCCGGATGTTGAACCAGAAAAGCTGGAGACGAATAATTTTATATGCTTTTTTCTACCACTCCTTTGTTCACAAGGTCTCTGATATGCTCTCTTTTAAAAATTGCATTTTTGGAGGGGCCAGCTGATAAGGTTGACTTTTCACAGGACAGTTGTCTTTTAATTCAATTTTATATTCGATTAGGTCTGTGAGCTTTAATTCAGTTGTGAAGACATCAGGGAAATCGTTTATTAATTCTGAAATCACCTTTTGACTTGCATTATCAAGATGACACAGTGGGTTCTCAGAGACCGGAGCGGCAGAGGATAAGTTAATCGTAGGAGGTGAACATTTTTTGAAATTAACTAGATAGAAAGGTTTAGCCTTATAAAAACTGAAAGTAAAGGTACCTTTAAAAAAAAGATTAATACAAGTCTGCTTTTAAGAAAAAAAATCGGACCCCAAAATTAAAGGACATGATGTTGAGGTGCCACTAAAATTTCAAAATTCCAACTAAAGTGTTAAATTTTTAAATGAACATTACAGGCAAGGCTGATCACCAGCTTCTCTCCATTGGCAGCGAGGCACTCCGACTCTACCTTTAGCGTGGATTTAATTACATTTAAAGATTTTATTTTATTTAAAAGATCAGCGGACATGATTGTTCGGACTGATCCCGAATCTAACAAATCGTTAGTCTTGAATTGTTTGAATTGAACTTGTACCAGAGGTAAAATCTTATTGGTTAACTCTTAGATTTTAAACGTTTATATGTTCTTTTGGTGACTGAATTACCTGCCGAAGGAGGAAAACTAGGAAACTCCCAGTTATAGTTGCTTTGCAAAACAGGCAAGTAGGCCTAAGTTGAAAGGGGCAAACATTTCTTGGTTTGATACCAGAAGTGCTTGAAAGATCCGTTGTTTTTACAATGGTGTTGTGTTTTTTAAATTTATTAGTGTTTTCTTAAAAGGTGGTGTAGTTAATGTTGAATTGAAGGCAGACCTATAATGTTTGAAAGAATTATTTCTGTAAAAGGAAAGATAGAATTTTATGTGGCTAAAATCTTGTTTATTTTTAATAACAGGGGCTTTTACTGAGAAAGCGTCTATTTCTCGCTCCTCATTTAGTTTTTTTGAATGTGCGGTGTTTTGGGTAGAAATTATCTAGTTCACCTGCCCAGGGTTTAAAATTATGGATCACTATAAGGTTCAAGGATTATAATAATAGAAATCAACCAATTCATATACCTTGCAATTCTTATATTTTATAATCGAGTGGTTCAGTGGTAGAATGACACTATTTTAACAATTAACAAACAACTACTCAGCACCTAACTGACTTTACATTAAATAACAACATCTACTGACTTTACATTAAATAACAACGCTAACTGAATTTACATTTGAATATCAACACCACTGATTCTATCTATAATTACTATTAATTATATCCCAAGACGAAACACTCACAATAGCAATGACCAAAACACAGTTCTTAAAATATGAATATTAGACAGTCTGTTTGCCTACCTTCTGTACCAGTACTCCCCAAGTATGTTTCAGCTGAATCCGCCGAACACTATAGGCTTCGGCCTACACAGTATATCTTTCCCAAAACACTGCCCTGTCCCATCAACAGGGCTCCCGGCCGTCTTCCAAAACTATCTGGCCCCGTATCTAGGTCAGTAGGGCCCTTTTATAGTGAACTAAGTTGACATAACTAGGTCTCTAAAGTATGCCTAGCTTCTGTCAGCACTTACACAATATTTTACAGTATTACCCAACCATGTTTTATATTCTGTGTTCTCGCCTTGGGACTTATAAATCTTAAACTACTCTTTATTACATGTGATTATTAAATAATTCCGAATCCTACACTATTAATCCTAACAACACACCCTCCGGAAAAAAATTTCGTCCCCGACATTTGCTGAAGCTGGGGCATGTTCGTGGCAGGTGCCCTCATCCATACTACCCTATTCATAATTAATTAAGAATCAACAACAATAATTCGATCCTAATATCCCCTAATATTAACAATAATAATACATCAATTTAATCCTAATCTTTAAATTTCAATCTTAAATGTTGATAAAATTCCACTGTAGAACTTGGGTCGCCCTCTGCACATCTCCGACAGCCGCTACAGCCTTGTCTGCCGCTTCCGCCGTCGTGCCGATAATGCTCCTCTGGCCGGTGATCACTTCTGTCGCCAGTAGGACATATTGTATTACAGTCGTCCATCCTAGAACATACTTGATTTCCATTATTATCTGAATACATAGTTATTCGCCTCGTTGCTCTCCTCTAACTATTGCTGGCTAGAACTAAGCAAACATCATGTTTTAATATTCATAATTCCAAATTCGGGGAAAAGCTTCATTATACTGCACTCGTGAAACCGCGCTGCTATTGTTGTTGTTTTGCCTTAAAAAATATATATATTTTTTAAATTAGCAACGATATCTAATTTTAAATGACCTATTTATGTCCTACATAATCAAAACTTTAGAAAAACGTAGCCTAAAACAATATTTCATACATTTCAATATTTATACTGTTAAATATATATGTTTATTTATATAAAATAAAATAAATACTACAAACGAATACTTGTAACTGAATAATAACCATTGATCTCTTTCTATTAATAAATTTCACTATCAGCATGTTATGATATTCCACTGACCAACGAATTTAGCACAGCAAGCAATAGGCTATAGGCCTACTACATATCTCATTCATGCATCCTACAACTTGTAATACAATACACCTTTTTCCAATGTGTACTACTTATATTGCCTGTAAGCAGTTATTTCGCTGACCCAGGTTTAAGCTGTACTATAAAATTGTATTTAACTCCAATGCTAATATGTTCAACTTTGAACTTAAACTGTTATTATTCTTTAGTCTATTACTAATATTCCAAAGATCCTAACTGATACTCAAATTATCCTAGGCCACTAATCACCCACTTAAACAAACATCCTATGAAACAGAATCTATCATCACGTATCTACAAAAATCTCTTAAAAAATTCATAAAAATCCACCAAAACGTAGCGCAGCCCGGAAATTGCCCTCAATGTTATAATTATGATCTAACACTGACAAAACAGATCTCTAATTAGTATTGTCTACGGCCAGTTTCACCAAATCCACTAGCTTTCCACAATAATTAATTAGATTTATCTGTCAAGTCCACACTAGCAAAAATAAAAAAAAAAAACAAAAAAAACTACCACTCAAATACCACCTATCTGCGAAACTAACACTGCTCAAGATAGCTTACGTGAGTCAAATGTGAAACTACCGAAACAAAAGATAATATATCCTACACAAAAAAAAAACACATAAAATACTCTTAATCCAAACACATGAAATACACTGAAACTACAAAAACCTGTCACGCCAACCTGTAATACAAAACACAAAATATCCTACTCAAAAGTTCACTAAAAATATTAAATAAAATATTTACCCTCAAAATCTCTCACACAAAAGAGTCTCAAAGAACTTAATCTGCCCCTTTTTTATTTAACAGCACAATATTCACACAATATAAAATAAAAACACTAAAAATGTATCTAAATACAAAACATAAAATATGCTCAAACCAATATACTACTCATTATATTCGCGCAAACCAATAGACCTAACACAAAATCAATACCTTCAAAGCAACATTTAATTCAAATAAAGGTCTATAACCAAGTCCCTCTCACACAAAATACCATGAAAACAAACGCAACCTTCACTCTAAAAACTAAAAAATAAAAAACTCTGTACTGAAAAAAAAATATAATTTTAGGTAAATACCTAAAAATCAGCGCCTCTACCATTTATTACGAATCATATAAATAATTTTACCCAAAAATTTAACCATGAACCTCAATGAACTGCTACTCGAACCGTCAATCCTTCTTCGTACAAAAACAAAACTGAAAAATACGGCCGATCAGTCAACAAAAATTTAATGCAATTCTATTGTTTCAGTAAAAACTGAACACCAGCCGATGCCCATTTGTTAGGGGTAGAAATATAAATTCAACTGCCCAGGGTTCTAAATGACGGATCACTAAGGTTCAAGGATTATAATAATAGAAACCAACCAATTCATATACCTTGCAATTCTTATATTTTATAATTGAGTGGTTCAGTGGTAGAATGACACTATTTTAACAATTAACAAACAACTACAATACCTAACTGACTTTACATCAAATAACAACAGCTACTGACTTTACATTAAATAACAACACTACTGACTTTGCATTAAATAACAACCCTAACTAACTTTACATTAAATATCAACTACCTTGATTCTATCTATAATTACTATTAATTATATCCCAAGACGAAACACTCACAATAGCAATGACCAAAACACAGTTCTTAAAATATGAATATTAGACAGTCTGTTTGCCTACCTTCTGTACCAGTACTTCCCAAGTATATTTCAGCTGGATCCGCCGAACACTATAGGCTTCGGCCTACACCGTATATCTTTCCCAAAACACTGCCCTGTCCCATCAACAGGGCTCCCGGCCGTCTTCCAAAACTATCTGGCCCCGTATCTAGGTCAGTAGGGCCCTTTATAGTGAAATGAGTTGACATAACTAGGTCTTTAAAGTATGCCTAGCTTCTGTCAGCACTTACACAATATTTTACAGTCTTACCCAACCATGTTCTATATTCTGTGTTCTCGCCTTGGGACTTATAAATCTTAAACTACTCTTTATTACATGTGATTATTAAATAATTCCTAATCCTACACTATTAATCCTGACAGCGGGTTGTCTGAAATGTTGTCCTCGGTTGTGTTGTAACTGGTTTCTACACTGTGGAGCGATTTGACCTGCTTGGCCACACCTATAACAACTTACTGGAGACCTTAAGGGTCTAAACCCTGGTTCCGGCCTGGAAAATTTTCTTTCTGCTATCGACCTTTCTCTATCTACGAAAGTGTTGTTAACTTGGGCACAGAGGGTGTCCAAGTCATTGTAATTTACTGGTCTGTTAGCAAACACGAGACAATTCCGGACCTCGGGCGAGAGAGCGTCGACGATAACTTGCGTGATTTCATATTCATTTTTATCGATAAGAAGCACCTGCGGCTACCTTTTTGATGTCTGAAACAAACTGGTGCAGAGTCTCCTTCTGCCCCTGGGGGCGAAAAAAAAGATCCTGCTCCAGAGTGTTTCGACGCTTAGCAGGAATAAACATGCGCAACGCTTCCCTATGAAAATCCTGAAAGGTCTCGTGTTTGGTGAGACAGGAGGTCAACGGCTCCTTCGCATAAGGCGTTAATATAGATAAAATGTTCTGTTACACATGCGGATAAATTTGACATAGGCTTAAGGCAATCCTTATAAATTTAATTAATTGTTCCAAGTCGAAACCATCAGTTATGAGGAGCGTCGATATGAGCTTCTCCGCTGGATGTTTCAATTTGCTGTAAGAAAAAACAGCAGTGGGATACGTCTGTGGTACATTCAATAAATTCGGCACTAATGCCTTAGCATTTGAATCTCTTTCCGGGTTAACTATCGCCCCCGATGCTGAGCCGACGCTGGGCAACGTGAAGACAGTTGGTGTTTCCGAAGAATTTACATGCGAAGTCTCACGATGATTTAAATCTAAAAATATTAATTTGATGCTTTGAAAACTATCAAGCAAACGGTTACAGTCCACATTGCGATCTGTGGACTTTAAGTTTAACTTATTTAAAACCGACAACAACAAAATTAATCTCCGCTCATAAAGACCTAATCTAATTTCCAGTCTATTTACTTTATCTACTTGTGTGGAATTTAAACTCTCCAGCTCATCGTCTAGGTCATCCAAGGAAACCTGAGCTAAATCCAAATGCTGAGCTAGATTGTCCTGATTCACAGCCTCCTCCAGAGGTTCGGAACCTGCCTGGATCAGACCTCTCAAAGTTACTCTCATAACCCTCACTGTCTCCAATTTGCCATCCCGGGTCACAACCTCAAAGGCGAGTTCAGATTTCCTAAGATAATCGATGATTTTAACCAAATCCGCTATGATGAAGAACGAAAAAAGGAATACTGAACGAAACAAGAAGAAAAGGAAAAACAGTAAAATTTTTTTTTTTTTATGTTTGTGTATCTGTTTCTGAAGTATGAGCTTGGTGTGTAAAACTAGGACAGTCGGACAAAGTCTCTGCGCAGTGAATGAGGTTTGCGTAAACCAAAAATTTTTTTTTAAACCACCAGATTTGCGGTTTATTACTTAGGAAAGAAACCACGAGCTCCTGCTACCAATTACATGAGCCAGTCTGCGGTAAAGAACTCCTTATCGACGCGTACTGGGCCTCCAAGACGGCACATGTAACCTACCTAAAATTTAAAACTAAAAGAAAATCTCTTACCTTTATGTGTGAAACAGATCGACTCTTGAGATACCTCACTTAGCCGTTTTACAAAATCAAGATCTAATAATTTTTGGTGAACTTCAAAAGAAAACAAATCCTTTTAACAACAATGTTTTTTTTGTTTTTTTATTAACATTTCTTTTATACGCCCTTAATTAATTAAATTATACCTTCATTTTAGATTTAGTGAGCTGTCGCAATCTACCGGCCCGTTTGCAAACTATCCAGCGGACGTTGACAGATATTTATGATAAATTTGTTATTTTTAAATGGATTGTAAAAAAAACGTAACACACGCGTAACACGTACTTGTACATTTATGATGGCCACGATGATCAAAAGGAGTATGGCATGTTTCACAAAAATAACTGCATTGCAAAGGTTGCGATTAAATTAGTTATACGTTGTAGTGACCGTCTATAAAATTAAATTTAGTTTGTAGCGCTGATTTGCTACGTTGAAATAAATTTCACGGCATCTAGAGTATACATTACTCTGAATATTACCACCAAAAAACTTAAAACATGGTCAGTTCAAAACCTAAATAGACCATAAAGGCTAAAGGTTTTAACATAAGACTCCAATTTAAAATATAAACGTTGAAAAATTTTAAATATACAAAGTTCAATATGTAAAAGTATTGAAATTATTATAAAAAAGTTAAATGTATGGATCAATTAACATTAAAACACAAATAAAACTAAAAGTTTATAAATAATATTTAAACTAAACAATTATTCTAGTTTGATATTATATACAAGAAACTAATTTAATGTAAGGTACTTACTATCGTTAGTTGTTCAATCACAGAATGATGTTCGTCTTCAAAGTCAAAGAATTAACGTCAATGAAATGATCCATATGTTTTTATTAATGATCCGTATATTTTTACCAACCATGTGTTAACATAAACCTTGGATGAGCAACGAAACGTTATTTTTTTTTTAATCACCCGTAATATTTTCTTAACGAACCAGAACCATTTGCGTCTACATATACGATTCTTAGAAATCGATAAATTCCAAGAATCTGTTCGCTATTAACATCAATCAAGTGAACCATAACTTTTTATTACTGACCCGTTTATTTTTACCAGCCATGCGTATCTTTTTACAATCACCTGTAACATATTCTTAACGAACCAGAACCATTTGCGTCAACATATACGA
>JAGFPH010001218.1:7234-45026 GCA_018207615.1 Philaenus spumarius | reverse complement strand
GGGGGGGGTGGTGGGGGGTGGGGGCCAGGTGGGGGTGGGGGCGGGGCCAGGTGTGTCACGTGACCTGTGACGTCACTTCCGGCGCCCAAGTGCCCCCGTCTCTACTTATGAGCTGGAAAGCTTTACAAGTGCCTGTCTCAGCATGGTTGCATTTCACTGAAGGAGGAAGGTGAGCATTTGCACTGTTTCTAGCAAATCGTTTTTTATTCTTAGCCCATTCGTCTTCATTCCTGCTTCGTTTTCGTCGGCCTATATTTACATCACTCACAACACGATTAAAATCTTCCAATTCATCCATAATAACACTAAACAAAACAGTAAACTACAAAACCAAACGGATATACTGTACACAAGAAAGACGATAGACAACTGAAAAGGAATAGCAGGTGCAATGCAGCTGCTGCCGTCTAGCTATCGCGCATGCGCAGACGAACCCTAGACTGACTTAGCGCTGTTTGGAAAAGAAATAACCTGACTTAGTGCGTTTTGGAAAACAAGAACAGTTTTTGCATTGAATTATGTAGGTGACTTAGCGCGTTCTGGAATAAATGATTGTGTAAATGATGGAGACCATCCTAAATAATCCAATAAAATAAAAAACTCAAAATGGCAAAAAAATTACTTAGTGCGTTTTGGAATCCACCTCTTCATTTTTATAAATAATTTTTAAAACAACTTAAAAAAATAAAAAAATGTTCATATTAAAGATTTTTTTTTTACTTCAGTTGCCATGGTTACCTATTAAAAATAGGTTAACATTGTAGGTAATGCTACATAGTATGCCAGTAAAAAATTTCAAATTGATAGTACAAGTAGTTAAGGAGAAAAGTGCACTTACGTGTGAAAAAAGTTAGTTTTTCGCTAGAGCCAAAAAAACAGTCACCGACACATTTTAACACTAAAACACTAACACTAAAACTCTCCTGCACCATAAGAAATCAATTTTTCTTTTTCTTTATCTTCCCTTTTTCTCTTGGTATTTCTCTTCTGCCTTCTTTTAATTTTATTTTGTGCTTTACTTACTTTTCTGGCTTCATAAACTCTCCTTAAGTCTATCTTTTTCAAACCTACAATACAATTTCTTCCAGCATCTTTACAAAGTTTTTCTAGAACTTGTACTTTTCCTAGAGCTCCTTCATTGTAAGTTATGATGGCATCCCATACACCAACTTTAAGAGTGGGAAGGCTGACAAAATTGTTCTTTGATATTCTAGTCCAAATTACATTATTTAGTGCTTCGTTACAATTTTGGGTACGGCCATGAATACATTTATTCAAAAGGTTCCGATCAGTGAGGTCTTTGTAAATGGGCTTGATGAGTTCCATTACAACTTTTGGGATACTGTTTTTGTGTGTATATTTTTCACCACTGGTTACCGCTCTTTGATATCCACACCAAGAGTCTTTACCTTTGGGACATAAAGCATGCTGCGGTTCGTCGTCCGAAGACAATTTATGAAAATATGTTGCCCATGTTGCTCTTTTCATTTTGTCAGCATCATCAGTGTTCTCTCTGATGGCTTTTCCAAAATAAACTTGTAAGCTGTCAATAATAGCATCAGTCAGTCTTCCTTTCCCACTCAAAGGTTTTCCATCAGACAGTTTTTACCTCGCCACTTAGTTTTAAGTCTCCGTAACCTGGATCCCATCCGCTTTTGGACATGACCAACACATTCCAACTTGGTTACATCAACATCATCATATGGTTTTGCATCTACAACTGCTTGAAAAGCATTGCTGTCGCCGTCTCCAAGGTATTTCACATATCGCACCCCTCTACTGTTGGATCGTGCATACACTTCTCTTGCTGCCGTTACCTCCATCCCGCCACTTGATCCCTCATAATTACTACTACACGATTGTTGATGTTTATTTCCACTTTTTACCTTGCAAGTACAGTATTTTGACAAACAAACAGCATCCAGTACTTTGCCAGTGTCCATGCTAGTAACTGTGAAAACTCCATTGAGAGACTGGTGGCCCCTCTTCTGCCACGTTCCGTCAAAACACGCTGCAATGTCTTTGTCACCATCATTTTCTATTACTGCAGCACGAGCAGCACTCACCATTGTGTTTTCAGCAACTTCCTCAGTTGCCTTACTAATAACACTAGTATAGTTCTGGAATCTAGTTGGTGGTTGGGGCAGATCCATAACAGCACACAACACATCCGCTGCTGCTTTGCCTTTTCCAATTGAGCGATGGCCATAAACACATCGCATATTTATGTCATAAATATTCCTCTGTGTCCTTTTGCTAGTATAAAATGATTTCTCAAAACCACAACTTTTACAATATAAAACTAACTTCACAGCAAGGCCTTGTCTTTCACATGGTTTCTCAAATACTTCAATGCTCTGAAGCGCATCACATTCTATGCACTTTACTGACGACAAAAGGGTTTCGTTCAATAATTCTAAGTCTATGATAAAATTACCAAAGGTATTATGTTCTGGTAAGTAGTCACTCTTCATTCCACACATACTAACATATTTAAGTTTTATTTCTGATGCAGAAGTATTATTAATTTCATCATTCACAACACTGTCCTCATCTGGAGTGGTAGGCCTATTTTCAAATAGCCTAGGAATAGGTTCATCAATGTTAGAAATTCCACTATTGTTATGTACAAAACTGCTGACACATGATGCATTAGGACTATAAGAATGTTTACTTCTACAAAACTGGTTTCCTTTGAACTTGTTTTTACCAAACTTTTTAATTCTGCCCATTTTACAACTGAAACTTTACTTTGTAGTTACTAAAACAAACAAAATGTAAACTAACCTATAATAACAAGGCAATCTGACAGCAGAATGAACACAACATATGTTTCAGAGTTACCAACACAACAAACACATATAATATTGAAAATAAATGAACAAATACATATATCTGTGGTTCTGTGCTCAAAAAGGACAGGTTCCTTTTCTGTGATCAGAGATAGCAAATTACAGCGCTCACAGACAGATAAAATAAATATTTACTAATATTAATTTTAACAAAATATCAATGTGTCATATATCAAAATGTTCAGAAAAAGATAAAGAATAAAGTAGAACAATAAAAAAAAAAATTGTAAAAAAATAATTTTTTCCATACAAGGTTACCTTAATCATTTAGTGAAATATTGCTCCGATTAGACTTCATTTCTATTGTATTTTAGGAATGAAGTAATAGGTTTGTGGAAACATAAATTTGTTTTAATTACTTTAGATTTATTAGTTACACGCAGCATACATTGTATACACTTTAAATATAATACTGATTATATACAATAACATATGCGTATTATATTAAAATTCTCTTAAATAAAGTATTAAATACTAACTGTATGCAAACATTATATACACTTTATAACTTTATTGAAACCAGGACACCTTTCTAAATAATAGTGAACTTTTTAGTCACAACTTTTATTACAACTTTTCCCATTTTCCCGAAATGGAATTTTTGGGTGGCAGCTTAACCCTTTCCGCGTTATGGAAATTTCGGACCGCTTACGCTGTAACGCGCTACATACCCCCAAAAAATTAAGTTCTCAATAAGTCAAAGCAAATTTTTTTTCGTTTTTCTTATACCAAAAAATGAGACATGGGAATACAAAAATAGTTTTTTTAATCAACTTTGGTTTATTTGACGGCAAAATAAGTCAAAAAAACACTACAAAATTAGAAAGAATCAAGCTCGTGAAACCCACACTGCTTTATTGCGCATTGTGTAGTTAGGTTTATTACCGTATAAAATATTGTAAGAATTGAAATACAAAAAGAACATATAACCATGGTTGTGTTACATTGTTTTTACAGCTCAGGGTGTGGGATGGTACTCTTTGAAACACGCATCGAGGTGTAGGTTGGACCGATCGGTGCAGGTCTCGCAAAGGTAGATCGTTTCCTTTCTCATTCCTTGTTGAGCGCAAACAACACATCTACCAGTGCCCTTTTCTCTCCTTGCCATAAAGTGTTGTCTGCCAAAAAACAGTAAAACAACGAATGCAATACAGTTTCGCACTGAGTCTGCCCCGAACTTACTTGCGAGTTAGTTCATCTACAGCGTTAGCGTCGCTCGAAACAGAGCATGAATGGTGTAGCGCGCCAACTTAGGTGCTCCTTCCACAGCAGTCGGAGTTCGGATTCGACCGTTATTATGGTTTTAAACCAAGGGATGTGTTACCCAATAACTGCTGCACTCAAGCGGCAAAACTGAAAACTATTTAGCCCTGACAATACATTCAATGTTTTACAGCGAGTATATTTGTCCACAGCGTTTTGAGCTAGGTCAGCTAAGTTAACGCGGGAAGGGTTAAAATTTTTAAATATAAAGACACATTAAGTAACACCTCATTTTAAAGATCATGATTAAAGAAGAAGAACAGTGGAAATTAGAGCCTTCTATCTCAACTCGGTACAAAATAGCAGCTCACTGAAATTTTCAGAACCTGGTTCTAATACTTAGGAAATTTACTGTTAACTCTTTGCAGCACGACCTTTTGTGGTTGTTGTGACCCCATCCTGCACGGAACAAGTTGATGTCCAGAATTTTAGTGAAAGTGATATTTTTGCTTTATATAGGCATAGAAACTACTAAAAATAACAGTTATTTTTTTTTTAAGTTTTCCTGCTTATAGAAAAATCGGTGATGCATGTATGCACCACTAATCAGACCGGTTTTTGTTTCCATGGAAGTAGCCTGTCATAAAAACTTAAAATATTTCATATATTAAGGTACTACAAACTAAAAGTAAAATAAAGATTGAATAAAGGTTTGTGATAGTTCAGGCGAACAAGTTTTATTAGTTTTCAAGATTTTATAAAAGTACAAAATATAAGTATATCATTAAGAAAATTTAAATAGTTTTGACAAATAGTAAAAAAAAAAAACAAGATAGATTGTCTCAGCCTATATTAGTTTTCAAGATTAATTAAGTACTAACTAATAATTATTACCTCTCCCTATAACCTAATAAAAGTACAAAATATGTTTAAGATTAAGAAAATTTAAATAGTTTTGACAAATAGTAAAAAAAAACCAATATAGATTGTCATATTTTGGGCCTACTTGCGGTACTTAAGGAAACAGTCCCTTTTTTTTGTTGATGCACAATGGCACATTACACACTGAGGACAACCAGGATGTTTGGACATGCTTCTTTGTGCTGTTATAAGCACAGTGCCTTCTAGTTGAGCTTATTAGCTGGTGCTTGCAGTCTGATCTTCTGACTTCCTTTAATATCTTCTGCTTGCACCTGTTTCCTGTTTCCATCCCTCTTGGTGAGATTTGATTATTTCTTTTTGGAGCAGCTGAATTTAACTTGCTACCCAAAAGTCCAAAGACAAAATGTTTTTAGGTCTAGTCGAGGAACTGGGAGGCATTTATGTACTACATAGGAATTTCCAATGGCTGCATAAAAAAAACAACAAAAAATCCAATCCAACACTTCTTGCTCTTTCTATGGATTTCATAAACAGCTTTCAGTAGGTCAAAACGGTCAACACAATTCATATGTTGATTGTTGTCAAAGATCGCCGGACAGTTGACATTTTTTTAATCTTTCCCCATTTTTCTGTCGTCTTTTTACTTCTGCTGTCACTTCGTTTGGGTTGTGAAAGTTTGAAAGCAAATGAACCGATTTAATTGTCAATTTATTTGATAGCCGCAATTTTTCCGGCCAATGTTCACTGTCCCACAAGCATTGATTTCATCTTCTTTTAGATTCTCCATCGAGTTATAGCTAACAAAGTAATATATTACAAAGTGGTGTTTTCCTTTCAAGTCTTTAATCAAGCGCTTCACAACTTTTTCTCCAAGGTTAAACTCCTTGTTATCATCAACTTTTCCTTTGTAAATATCAAATTTCAGCCCATATCCTGATTTGTCCGCCTACATCCAAACTTTATAACCCCTTTTTATAGGTTTTTTTTGATAGATACTGTTTCAAAGTACTCCTGCCTTTGAACTTAATCATTGACTCGTCAACAACAACCACTGCACCAGGAAGAAAATTGTTTTTGAAATTGTCACCAAGTCTTTCCAAGAAGGGCCTGAGTTTATACAGCTTGTCGAACTCCGGGTTTCCCCTAGCTGGCATTAGGTTATTGTCATTTGATTGTAAGTACCCAAGCAGTCAAGTAAAGCGATTGACTGGCGGCATCAGCCTGCTTATGAATGGATCATTCAGATCAATATCTGTTTACCAGTAGTCTCGATAACTAGGCAATTCTTTAATACCCATTATTATATTGATAGCAAGAAAAAACTCAATTTCATCTTTAGTAGTAGGAACATACCTGTTACCTCTCTGTTCAACGAAAAGTTTAGTATGGCAAACTAAGTTGTCAATTATGTTATCGTCAAAAAACATCCTAAATATATCTATTGGTTCTTGATGTTCCATGTTAGTGATGTGATCTGAAGGACCACCAAAACTGGTAAAGGTGCCAGACACAGATGGAGTTTCTTTATTATCATACTTAGGAGCTGGGCGTTTATTCTGAGTAGTGCTTTGGTCGCTTTCAATTTGACGATTTTCTTTTGGAGCTCTTTTGTTTATCTATCTAGGCTTCATAAATAATACATTGCTCAATTTGTCGCTCTGTGAGGCTGCCTTCTCTTTCCATTTTACCTGGTAAGAAATAAACTTGGTTTGAAAACTTTGTAAAATTATTTTTTCTTTACGACGAGGCAAATTCCATGGTCGAGAGTCTCAAATTGTAAAAAAAAAACAATCTGTAATATGTTTTTACTATGGTATTTAGGCCTAATTTGCATAAGCTGTTTAAAAATAGACCAGAACGAAAAACCACGCCAAACGCCCTTATTCTAGATAAAACAATTTTTGTTTACAGCAAAATTTCCGACTCAGGTCTGCATAGTGGTGCATATTTGCACCGGGAAATAATCTAATATTGAACCTATAAAAATAAAAGCAAAAATGATTTCTACTGTCTAATTATATAACCAGATATGAATAAATATGAGAAAAGTAGCTTGTTTACTTAAAATGATCACACATACCTGTAAAATATGTAAAAACACAGGAGAGCTAACTGAACCAGGTGCTCACATAGAAACACATATCTCACAACAAAATCAAACCTCTTGTGCAATATCTGCATGCCTCTACAACCTAGTGGATAACTAAGGAACTATCTACAGTAGTTACAAAAAGCGCCACCTAGCCACAACAAAATAAAATGTAAGGTGGTGCGTTTGTCCACCACTATGCAACATGGGACAAATATTTGGTGGTGCACATATGCACCACTATGGTGTAAAGGGTTAATTGAAAGCAATAAATTTGTGAAACAGATAAAATCAACAGCTAATAAAATAAACTTCTTTTTATAATGTATTAATAATTTGTATTAGAATAGCACTAGTAATTTTAATTGCATTAAACAATAAAACGGCTTAAACTTACTAACCTGTGTTTTTTATAACAGGTGTTCAAACTGCTGCCCCAGGACAGTTTGACAATGTCCAAGCCTGTTGTAAAAAAATGGCACGCTGTAATGAATTCACGCGGGATTTTTTTAATTTGCGCTACTACTCCCTAAGGTCACTGGGGTTCATTTTAAACACGTTGTTTTTAATGATTAATGTGACCCCACACAAAGTAGTCCAGTGGAGATAAATCTGGCGATCTTGGTGGCTACTCTATACTTCCTCTTCTGCCTATCAAGCGATTTTGAAAAATATTGTTTAAATACTCGCGGACATGCAGGCCATAGTGTGGAGGTGCTCCATCCTGCTGGAACCAACTTGATTACAGTTGTTGGTTGCTGCTTGGATAGCTGGATAAATCTGATTTTGTAGCATTTCCTGGTATACCTCGGCGTTAAAATTGCCATCAATAAAACAGGGCCCAACAAACTGATCCCTCACAATGCAAAGCCAAATATTTATTTTTTCAGGGCGCAGGGTGTGTTGCTCTCTCATCCAACGAGGGTTAATATCAGCCCAATAACGACAATTGTGTCTGTTAACGTTACCGTTTAACATGAAAGTTGGTTGGTCTGTGAAAGCAATGTTGTTCGTTCTAATTGTGTTGCTATCAATGTTTCTCATAATTAGTTCACAAAATTCTAATCGACAATCAAAATCGTCTTCACTTAGATCTTGAACTAAACGAATTTTGTACGACCATCGAAATGTAAAACTCTTCAAATTAATGTTTGAGATATACCTAACATTAGAGATTCATTTCTTGTTGAGGCATGAGGATCTTCTACAACAGACTGTAAAACGTCAAGTGACAATGCTTCATTTGTAGCCGATTTTGGTCTTCCATGTTTGGGGCGGTCTTTAACGCTGCCTGTTTCCTGCAAACGTTGGATAGTTTTTTTAACTCCTGATTTAGATACCGGGTTTCGATTATTATAAGTACCATTAAATAAATTCCTTACTTCATCATAAGATTTCACCCGGTCTCTGTAGCCTCGCATCATCAGGATCATAATACGCTCTTGTTCACTTAAACTCTCCATTTCAACGTACAGAATCACAAGAAACACGTCTTAACTTTGTTGATTCCAACCAGAAATTGAACCTAATACTGGACTTCCTCAAAACTGATAAGATAAGGGAGGCCTACCCTACAGCATGTAATAACTATAAAACAGGTTTGAGTTTGTATGAAAAGTATCTATTGGGGTTATTTAACACCTGAATGTGGATGTTCATGTTTTGCCTTAATGAAGTTTTACTTAATTTCAATGAGCTGCCATTTTGTACTGAGTCGAGATAGAAAGCTCTAGCTTCCACTGTTCTTCTTCTTTAATCAAGACCTTTAAAACAAGGTGTCACTTAATGGGTCTTTATATTTCAAATGATTGAGCTGCTCCCCAAAAATCCCATTTCGGGAACTGGGCAAAGTTGTAATAGTGACTAAAAAGGTCACTTTTATTTCCTAGAAAGGTGTCCCGAGTTTTATTTTTCTATCTTTATCCATTTAAAATTTAACATTATGTATCCATACTTTTTACTCACACGGTATAGAAAAACATACTTGAATTATAATACATAATATTAAAACGTAAGTCTTGAAACGATGGACTCCTTGTTAAGTTATCGCGTTCTTGGTTGGACTGACGGTATGTATGATCAGCACTTTCTTTACGGGGCTGTGCACTCTGGATCGGTTGGTACGGGATGGACTTACGGTAAATACCATAACAGTCTCCTCCTAGATTTGTTCTGTGTGTGTAGGGAAAACAAAAACGTTATGTTAAGAAATTGTTATAAGTTTAATGTTAATAGTAGAAGAAGAAAAAAGGCAAGAAGTTGAGGAAAGACCAGATTTTGGATTCACCCAATTAATAGGAAGATATTGGAACTTGGGGAGTTTCACACTCTATTTCCTGTTTTCATTGAAGATGATTCCAAGTTCTTTTAGTACTTTTGGAAGACCCACCAAAAATTTGAAAAACTTTTAATTTTGTGAATACAGAATTACTAAGTAAAACGACAAATATGAGAGAAGCAGTATCCCCTAAGGAGGGATTAGCAGTTTGTTTAAGGTAAGTAAATAAATAAATTAGTAGAAGTATATGAAGTAGTAGGGGACACCAATGTCTGGTAATTGAAATTTTCAACGGAGGTGCTGAATTGTGTGGAAAATTCAAGCGTCAATTTTTCTAACTCGCCATAAAGTGTGTGTCATTAAAAAAATTATGAGCTGCTAATCTTTGCATTTTGCTAATATTACGCAATTTGTGGGCTTCATTTTTACCAAAAACTTCGCATTCATCTTCAGACTGTGATAAAATGTTGTAGGATTTTTTACAATAATATTACAGATTTCCTTAGATTTAGATCTTTTAACTCTCGACGGCTCTGCTGCTGCATCAGTATGGTGTTGTATCGTTTCCTGAAACTAAACATTAATCTGTATCAGTTTCCGAGCTCTGAACAAGAATGGTTGCAAATCGAAAGAGATTTTGAACAACCATGGAATTTCCCACATAGCTGTGGAGCAGTGGATGGTAAACACATCAATATTATACCTCCAAGTAATTCAGGCCGTTATTATTACAATTACAAAGGGGGCACATAGCATTGCGATGCTGGCATTAGTAAACGCCAATTATGAATTTCTCATGATGGATGTCGGAACAAATGTTACAGTATCTGATAGAGGTGTAATCCAAAATCCAAAATTTTACAAACAATTATTGAACAATTAACTTTATTTTCCTAAAGCGTCACCTCTACCGACCAGCACTGACGAAAACATGTATCGTATGTAATAGCAGCAGACGACGCGTTTACATTATCGAAATACATAATGAAACCATTTTTAAATAGCACTTTTGATAAAGAAAAAAGAGTTTTTAATTATCATTCATCTCGTGTTAGACGTGTTGTTGAAAATGCTTTTGGCATACTTGCCTCACACTACTATAAACTTGAAACCTGAAACTGTTGACGATATAGAATTGGCAGCATGTGTCCTGCACAACTTTTTAAAATAAAACGCTAGGCCATCTTATACCCCCCCCACAAAGTTTGGATTTAGGAAACACTGAGAGTGGCAACATAACTGGAGGAGACTCGAGATCTGAGAATTGCTTGATTTTGATCGATTTCCTTTTCTTCACGTGCTCTGTTTTTTTGTTTTTGTTTTTGGTGTGCGTCATATGTTTCCTTGGAAATGTTCCTAGCTTTATACACACAGCACGTGTCACATTGATATTTTTTTGGAACAAATATAGACAGACAGGTTTTCCTTTCAAAAATACTTATAAACAAAGGCAACCTCATGGTTTGTTCATGGATATTGTGAATTTTTTGTACTCATTGTGCATTGCTCCTGAAACCAAACAGGTTCAAGATATGATATAATCTAATCTAGACTTAATTAAAAGATTAGATTAGATTTAATAATTAATAATATTGATTTAATAAATAATTTAATAATATATAATATTATGAAATTAAATCTATCCTTAATAAAAGGAAAGATTTTATAATTATTAATATCAATATAATAAATAAGTTAATAATATGTAATATATTTCCTACTCAATTGCTTGTTTTTATCTTTTCCTTTTCTTCACGTGCTCTTTATTTCTGTTTTTGGTGTGCGAAATATGTTTCCAGCTTTATCCGCAGAGCACATGTCACATTGATCTTTCTTTGGAACAAATATCGACAGGTTTTTCCCTTTAAAAATACTCATAAACAATGTAATTTCTACCTCATGGTTTGTTCATGGATATTGTGTGTGGTTTTTATACTCATTGTACGAGGTGATTAGATCTGATTCTGCTCTTTGATACAAGTTGTGGAAGTAGATCCTCCTAATGTATTTTGTAACAATGTTAATGCTGCAACTCAGTGTTACTCAACTGACGGTCTTTGATTATTGCGATCAAGAACCAAAACAAAGCAAAAATATAGCAAGAAACTGGAGAAGGAGCTGTCTTTGAAGTGCTATGGCAGTTACTGTAAAAGCTAGCTGCATAATCATCTAAGGTGTTTATGAATGCATTGTTAGCACCGTATGCGTTTTGATATTTTCTAATGCTGTGTGGCTGGCATTTGGGTTTTCCTTATAAATGCGTTTTTTGAGAAGGGGCATTATAGTTGCGACCCATAACTGTCTTTTACCTTCATTAAATGACCGAACATAGCCGCCTTCAATAATCTCTCTCATCAGTCTAACGGTAGGTACACGCACATGATTGTATGTCGCGTGATTCTGTCTAAACATTGTTTCTCCAAAGACGTTATCTAACACAGCTCCAGCTATGGGAGCTAAAGAAGCGTTTTGCAGTCTTGTATTCCAACTAGAGGCGTATAACAGTCTAAGCAGATTATGATTTGCTCGTTCCTATATGCTTGGTACATATTTCTGAAAGACCAAAGTTTCTTAGCTAGCGTCACGGTTGGACAGTGTCATTGCTTCGGAGTCAGAATACTTATGTAAGAATTTTGATGCATTGAGGCCTAGCAGGATCGTCTTAGCTCTTTCCTTCGCAAGTTTACGGTCTTCATTGGCATAAAGCTCGAGATATGACATATGCTCAGGATTATTCTAAGGCAATGGATGGTAAGCTAGTTTCAATCCATTAATCTGGTTTTGGCTCATATTTTTCGTCATAAAAATGTTTTGCCAAGAGATCTGATTTGACGTAGAGTATGAAGTTCTCTAACCGATCAACCCTCTCGCAAGAACGTAACTCAATGCTCTAGGTTCCAAACTCTATACTTGACCTGATGCGATTGTTTCGTAGAATCTGTCTGCGATCTGTAAGCCTGATATATCACATTAGGAGCAACTTGGACTAAGTTCACCTCAGGCCATTTGGAGTACTTATGGATGTATTGACAAACGAAATCCTGTTTAGCGTGCCTGACAGCATCCTGCACCATAGCTACTACATTCACTTCTCTCGCTTCGTGTGTTTTCTCATACATGTCAGCTGCAGTTTCTTCTATGCTGCAGAAAGGATGGCTCATTAGCTTTCATAGATATCCCAACTCATGGAGAAAAGGAATGCATTCTCGTAAGAGTTCCAGTAATATGCTCCCTTCATTGTTAATTCATACAACCCCGTTTCTTCAAGTCCTAGTACACTCTAGAGGTGTTTGAGTTTAAACACACTTTCACTTAAAACTTCAGTTTAAAATTAAATATAAAATTTAAAAAAACAAAATTATTCAAATTCCTTTTGTTAAAGTGTGCATTACTGACTATAAAACTGTGCACCAAGTTAAAAAAAACAGCGTTTTCGGATAATCGTATCTAAAGATTTTTGTTTGTAAATATTTTATATTTTTAAACTAACCTTACAGTGTTTACACTTAAAACTTTCCAGGTCCATAGCTATGGTTATTTTGTTCTCTTGAATGTCTTCAAGCTTTCTCTTAGTCTGTCTTTTCTTCTGTTTAGCCTTTCTTTTAACTTCCGTAGTAGATTGAGAATCCAATCTTTCAAAGAAATCACTGTGTTTTTCCGACATGCATACAAAGATTTTCTTGTATCTTCCATTTGATAATTGACCATTATTAAATGTTCAATAGCATCATATGGTCCTTAGTGGAGAGTTTTTATTCCAACAAATCAAGTTTTTGGAAGCCTAGCCCAAATGACATGATTTACGCTCTCATTTGCTTTTTGTGTATGGCCATGTAAGCAATTTTTCAGTAATTCTGGTTCAGATAGACTTTTAAAACCAAGTTTGATAAACTCTATGATAGGGAATTGTATTATGAGTTTGTGTTCATATGATTTCTGTGAAATAATTGCTGCCTGGAAGCCGCACCAACTATCTTTATCTTTTATACAGAGACCATAATTAATTAGGGTTGTCAGTATTCAGGGTGAGTTTCTAGTGACACCATTCTTCGCCAGTGTGTTCTACTCACTAAATGGAATACAAATTTCATATGGACCCATGTCCGATTTTCAACAGTTTGGCTGTAGTCGCGTATTTTGTGTTTTTTCAAAATCATGCTATTTTGCCTCCCTATTTGTTTGATAAAAATAAAACTAATCAACGTACCGAATTGCAATTAAAACCACTAGAATAAGAATTTAATTTGCTATAAAACCAAGGTTTTTTGTAAAGGTTTGTCAACAATAATGTCTTTCAAAATTGGAAATAAAATAAGAAGTTGGGTAATTAAATGTTTTAGGTTACATTTCAAGACCCTTTTTTACTACTTAAATGAAACGTAAGGCAATATCAAATGAAATAAAATTTCCTTATTTAAATTTAATAACCTTTAAAATAATGTACAAATGTTAAGTTTATAAAAATAAAAAATATATATATATATTAGTGTATTTGTTCACTGTAGTGTTTAAGAGGCACCAGGAATGACTTGTCTAACGGTTGTAGCTTATATGCCCTGCACGGGGTGCAGACTAGCTGCACCTACTAAGAGGGGTTTGGCGTCCCTAGCGGTACCCGAGTCTAACAACGTCCAACACATTCAGCACTTACAAAACATCCACCCAATTACACACTTACATACATTGAACTATACAACATTTCTATTGTCACCTTCCTTTAGGAATTTTTACTGTGCAGAGCCATCGCGCGTTGGGAGTTTTGACAACCTCTGGTTTGGTAAGGCTGATGTAAGCTTGCTTTGCCGAGACGTATGCGTGGTTTCTGTTCTGGGGCCAGCCACCGGTTCTTGGTCAAGGAAGTCAGATTCTTCCTCACAGTAGTTTCGGGTTCCAGACTGATGTCCATCCAGACTGGCAAAAGAGTACTCGGGATCCTTACAGAACTGGGGGTTTGGAAGTGATCAAAATGTGATCTGATGGGCACGCTCTTACTGAGTTCGCCCCATTCCGCCTAACACGATGCGCTGGACAAACGCACCCATGGTTAAACAAACCGTCAAAAAAGATTTAGGAACAAAGAGATCTCATTCAGATTCGTCTGATGAGTCTATAAATAAAGGATTGTTTAAGATGACAAAGGACCTCTCCTTGGCTACTCAACAACCATCCGAGTTGCCAGCTCCCAAATGTTTAGTTTTTTCCAACGCCGAAAAAGATTCATATTTATCAAAGGTATCATCCTTTGTAATCAACAAGGCAATTACTGGAACAGCCCTGTACTTTCCATTAGGAAATTACAGAATGGCACGATTTTAGTGGAAACTAACAGCGGAGAACAAAGTTTGTCGCTGTTAAAGATGACTTCTTTCTATGACAAAGTCAAGGTATCTGTGGAACCTCATAGATCCTTGAATTATTCAAAAGGTGTCATTACCTGTAGAGACTTGATCCCCATTAGTTTGGAGGAATTAAAAAGCGAATTAGCTAGCCAGTCGATCGTTGATGTCACTCGCATTATGCGTAATGAAAATGGAGAGAAAAAAGCCACTGCTTCTTTGATTTTAACTTTTGGCACACTCACATTGTCAGAGTATATCTATGCAGGTTTCTATCGTCTGTTTGTTAGACTTTAAGTCCCAAACCCTCGACGTTGTTTTAAGTGTCAAGGGTTTGGACACGTGAGTTCTACTTGCACAAAGCAAGAAACATGCGGTCACTGCAGTAAAAAAGGTCATAATAGTCAGGGCTGCAATGAGACGCCAAGTGTCCCATCTGTGGTGGCGATCATCCTGCACGGTCCTTTAACTGTGAAAAGTTTAAAGAAGAAAAAGCAGTCCTTACTATTATGGGTAAGGATAAAATATCATTTAACGCAGCAAAAAAAAATATATAAAACCTCTACGCCTGCTTTTGAAGGCAAATCATTTGCTACAGTGGTTTCAAACAAGAGCAACACTCCATGCGCAAATTGTGGAGAATTGGCTAAAAAGTCAAAATCTTGACTGAACAGGTAGCTCAGCTAGTCGCCTTATTGTCTAAAGTGTCTCCTTCCGCTCCCGCTTCTGTTTTAGTTCTTTCAAATTCTGTTCTTCCGTCCTCCAGTTTCCCGGTCTCAGAAGCAGAAGCAGAAACATTTATTCCTGCTCTTGATCTGAGAACTAGAACTCGTGAAAAAACTAATTTAAAAAAGGAAAATACCCCAATAACTGGGGTAAAACAATTTCTAAAAAAAGTCCTATACTTGTCCCTCTGTAGTAACAGAAAGAAGTTCTGGACCCGTTCCAGGAAAGAAACCTGTTGCTATAAAAAGTAAAAATATAAAAAGTAGTAAAAAAGAAATTGAAAAAGGACGTTCACCTACAAGTCCTCCTAAAAAACCCGATCTCTGTCCTTCTCCACCCTCAACATATTGCAAGATGTGTGAGGGAAATATGGAAGTGGAAAAGGACACACTACAAAAAAACTATCCTGTCACTACTGGACAGGAAAATGAAAAGGTTACAAAGGGACCATGTCCCTTCTAATATTTATTTATTTTAATTTGAATATTATTATATTTATCTCAATATATAATATGTACCGTCGAAATATATTTATTCATTAATTTTGTTATGTCCACGATCCCAAATATGAATGTGGTTCAGTGGAATTTAAAGGTGGCGTAGCCATACTTGCTCACAACTCTGTCGATGGCGTTCCTGTAAATCTGGATACACCATTACAAGCAGTAGCAATTCGAGTCGCTGTTCCTATAAAGCTAACCATATACCTGTGCTTACGAAGAAAAGCATTAAAAACCTTTAATCGAATACCGACAGGAGAAAATCTAGAAAATTATAAAATCTTGCGTGCCAAAGCTCGCAGAGTATTCAAGCAGAGCAGGAAAGATTCTTGGACCCATTATATCGGTACAATAACCAGAACGACTCCCACATTAACAGTTTGGAAGAAGCTACGTTCTGTGTGTGGCCATATTTCCTTTGCTCCTTTGGTTGGACTGATGCAGCAGGATGGAACATTGACTACATACAACCATAAAATTTTAAGCATTTTGGGTTCATCCTTTTCTAGGTTCTCTTCAACAGCTGGGTATAATGATGGTTTTCGTACATATAAAACTGCTCGAGAGGCCATGCCATTCACTATCGGCATATCGCAGATTCTCCATTAAAATTACCTATTTACAATGGATGAATTGGAATCAGCCTTATTGTCGGCTACGGATTCAGCTCCCGGATCCGATAATATTGTATATTCTATGATTAAACATATTCCAGAGTTGGGTAGGGCAGCTCTTCTCCAAATATACAATCGTATATGGGATGACCATATCTTTCCTGATTCTTGGTTGGATGTCATAGTAATTCCTCTATTAAAACCAGGGAAAGACAAAACTGATCCAAGTAGTTATCGTCCTATCTCTCTTACCAGCGTTCTATGTAAACTGGTGGAGAAGATGGTAAATCGGCGACTTGTATGGTACCTTGAAAGTAAAAAACTGATCTTTAATAAACAGTGTGGTTTCCGGCAGGGAAGATCATCTATCGATCAGCTGGTTTTGTCAGAGTCGGCCATTCAAAATGCATTTCTTCTTCGTCAGACACTTGTTGCAGTGTTTTTAGATCTTGAAAAGGCATATGATACGGCTTGGAGAAGAGGAATTCTAAATACATTACAATCTTGGAGTATTCATGGGAGAATAATAGCATTTATTAAAAATTTCCTGTCTAATCGATATTTTATGGTGCGTCTTGAATCCACTTAATCAGATCGATTTTATTTAGAGAATGGTGTCCTTGAAGGCAGCGTACTTAGCGTCACATTATTTGCAGTTGCTATTAATAGCATCTCTGCTAATGTCCTATTACCTGTCCACTGTTCTCTTTTTGTTGATGATCTTGCCATTTACGTTGCAACCAGAAACACGGCAACCGCAGAAAGAACGCTGCAATTAACGATCAACAAATTACAAACATGGTCCAATCTGACAGGATTTAAGTTTTCCGCTGCTAAAACTAGATGCATTCCTTTTACTCGTCGCAGACAACATTTTAGTCCCTATTTATACCGAAACGGACCGCGGAGCTGCGATTTTACCGAGCTCTTATTCGATCACGAATTGACTATGGGTCCATAGTCTATTCGTCAGCTAGGTTATCGGTTCTTAAGAAGATTGATTCCTTAGCTTTTCGTTCTAGCTCCATTAATAGTCTGCTTGTTGAAACGGGTGAGCCATCGCTAATGCGACGAAGACAACAGCTAACATTGTCATGTATGTGTAATATGCGCTCCTAACCTTTACACCCTTCATATAATATTATATTTAACAATCCATTATTTGCACAGTACGAATTTCGTAAACAATCCACTGGTCCCTATTTGATCAGAACTAAATCCTTAATAATCTTGGTGTAGCACTACCTCCTATATATGAAAATACACCATGTTTTGTCGCTCCATGGTTAATTAGAAAGCCTCTTGTTAATCTCTCACTGTCTAGATATCTAAAACAAACTACCCCCGATGTTGTTTACTGTCAGTAATTTATATCCATATGTAAACTCTACCCATCAAATCATATTATATTCACTGATGGTTGTAAACTGGACAATGGAGTCGGATGCGCATTTGTTCTGTCAGGAAACAGCTTCACTTATTTGTTACCATCTTCCTCTTCTGTATATACAGCAGAACTTTTTGCAATACTCAATGCACTCAATATTGTTCTACCAACACCGGTGCACCTTCTTATATGTTCGACTCAAGAAGTACACTTGAGTCCATTCAAGATATACTCTCCTAACCCTTTGATCAAAGATATTCTGTGCTCCATACACAGAATTTGGCTACGGGACGTGGGAGTGTCGTTTTGCTGGGTTCCGGGTCACGCCGGTATACATGGAAACACTAAAGCAGACCTAGCTGCTAAGGAAGCCACTTCCTTACAGCCTAGCGTGAATAGAGTTATGTCGTCCGACTATATGTCCTTTTTAAAACAAGCCCTGTTTAGACAGTGGGGAGAAGAGTGGGTAGCAGTAGAAGGAAATAAACCCCGCCAAATTAAAGATACCGTTCGGCCATGGATATACTCAAACCGCCAAAGCCGTCGAGAGGAAGTGGTGGTTTCTCGCCTACGCATTGTCCATTCTGGGTTAACCCACGGGTTTCTGATGCGTCGGGGGTATCCGCCGCTTTGTCCTTACTGCTTAAATCTCATTTCAATTAAACAACTACTTTTAGATTGTGAAAAGCTGAAACATGTTCGGAAGAGGTTATGCCTACCAAATTGCTTTTAGAGGATGTTGGGTGATGACTCCCAAACCATTAATATGGTGTTAGCATTCCTCCATCGGTTGATTGTAATTGGAAACATTTGAAACAACATACATTTACGTAACATAAATACCATGTTTAGATTTATTACTTGTTATTTTAATTAGAGTGTTATTCATTATTATGCAACAGGGCCCTTTACAGCCCTGTGACAAGTTGTTATTGTGTAATTATTGTTGTTATCGATATTATTTTATCGTGTAGTGTCTGTAGTGTGTGTAAATTAAAAGATTAATATTTTAGCTGTGTGTGATCGTATGAGCATTATGCGAATGCTCTTCGTTATCCAATCGTTATCTAGGTTTTTCGCTTAAAAAAAATAAAAATAAATAAATAAATTTAAAAAAATGTAGCTTATATGACGTGTGGGGGGGGCAAACTTACGATTGATATAAATTTATCCCTTGCAAGATCCATATCTTACAATGCATGTCTTAGATTCATATCTTATGAGCAAGAACAAATCTTACACATAGCTATATTTTTTCTCCCGCGACGTTAGCCTATTACTACAGGATGCGGCAGAACCAGCTATGCAGTTTTGAGGAGAGTAGAGTGTGCGACAATTTACCGTAAAACCAATCAGAGAGCCGGATTTGGTCACGTGATCTATACCACGCCCATTTAGACTCCACCGCCATTTTTTCCGCCCCCGCTCAGACTCCTATCCAACCTCCAGCCCGCCCTTTCCTCAGTTTTTTTGCCGCCATCTTTTATTTTTGGCCGCCATCTTGTTTCGTAATTTTAATTTAATTATTTTCATTTTAAAAAGTTTGGGTATCTCCGAGATTTGAACCGGGTTCTCCATCACCTGAGTCTACGGCTTACAATTTCCTCTTCAAACAGTCGGCCACTTCTCCGACGTTGTTGTACGATGACCGTCTTCCCGTTGTTTGTAACTATTCCGCCCCATTCTTGATTTCGTCGAGGTGTTGCATTGATTGGTGACGAAGAGTTGACAGCAATCAATGGTTGACTCTCCAGTGCTGAAGGTCTTATTATATTCAGCACTGGAGAGTCATACATTAAGATCCATGGCTTTAATTTGCTCCTGCTGCTGCGGACTGTTTTGAAGACTGTGTGGATCCCTCCTTAGGAATACTCAAAATCCATTGCAGAACTTTGTTCATTATGACTAGACAGTTTCATAGACTGTTTCTGACCAGTTATGCATTTACAGTGACAAAACGAAAAGTATTGGTCGACTGAACAGGCTATTCCATCTACTTGGATACGAGGCTGAACGAAACACTTCTGGTCGCAGCAGTAATACATTGTCATCTGTAAAAGTAATTTTGTTTTAGAAATAGAATTGAAAAAAACAATCTGCATATGAGGTACCCATGGAGTTTTTACAAAGCGGTTAGGTTAAATATCCTGCATTTTTTTAGAAAGAATGAAAGAGAAAATTTTTAAGTTTACTCACATTTCGTTGGTCATGCATAGTAAAACAGAAGTAAACTCTTACCGTGACGTTGTGATGTGTGTGTTTAAAATATAATGTCTGAGAATAAATTAATCAATGTATAGATTATTGATTCTTCATTTCAGGATCATTCAATTTAGTTTGTGGTACCAGAATGTCGTCTTAGACAACACACTTCACGATTACAATAGTAGCTAAATGCTGTAAGACCCCAACGTACTGATTCTTCACGGTCTATAAGACGACAACGTAAGAACTCGGTAAATTCCCCTAGTGAAAATAAAAGACCTACTACAAATTTATCACTCATCTGGATCCCAAATAGTATATAATAACTCATCACCGTCTACAACATCTCTAAACTAGATATTATTAGTTTATTTCTATCATTGCTATCAAAATTGAATTCATTTACGACAATTAAACTAAAACACCGTTTGCAAATATGAACACCGTTGTAGGTAAACCATCTTATAAATAAACTATTGTACTCGCATGCGAATGTAGGTACTTCAATTGGATGGTTCATTAACATAAAAAATCTGTATAAGAAACATTTTCAAAGTCAATACTTAATTAATCAAGTCCTTCTGTGTTGCACTTTACTTCCATCAGATAGTTTTTAAAATTTGTTTTTAAATCTCTTAATAGAAACAGGTAATCAAAGTTCATCTATAGTACATTCCTCTATTAAAACTTGTTTACATACTTCTATAGCGCATAGATTGAATAACGTTTTCTGGTGAATCCATAAAGTCTGTTCATAATCCCACGTTTCTCCTGAAATAAAATATTATGGTATTATCTGGTCATAACATTCCGACCGTATTACCGACGATACCTGTAACTACGATATGTTTCCCAACAAGTTCATTTAAATGCGTGGAAGAAAATACATTATTTTATCGGCTCGGTAGAAAATCGGATCGTACCTCATTCTCGTCAAACTCTATCTAACACAGTCATATGATCCGTAACTAGTCATAACAACCTTAATTTTTCGTATCAAATACGGATGATTCAACACCAAAGTATTTATTAGCACACTTTCATTCGGCTTAACTAAATTGAACCGATCCGTGATTGAAGCCATAATAATACTTACGCAGTAGAAAACACTACAGGTTGTAAATATTGAGAGAGCGAGAGAGAGAATAATACAAAAAAAAACAAGGTGTTTTACCTTGGAAAAGGACCCCAACCACATCCTCTTTGGTGACAATCAGACTGAAATATTATTGTCTCCATTCTTATTTTTAGCATTTTAGTCCACTATTTCTAAATCGACTGTTTTACCGACGATAGCTGTAACTACAATATGTTTCCCAACAAGTTCATTTAACTCCGTTGAAGAAAATACATTATTATATCGGCTCGGTAGAAAATCGGATCGGTCCTCATTCTCGTCAAACTCTATGAAACACAGTATACTTGATCCGTATCTAGTCATAATAACCTTAATTTTTCGTATCAAATACGGATGATTCAACACGAAAGTATTTATTAGCTTACTTTCATTCGGTTTAACTAAATTGAACCGATCCTTAATTTAAGTCATAATAATACTTACGCTGTAGAAAACACTACAGGTTGTAAATATTGAGAGAGCGAGAGGAATAGAGAGAATAATACAAAATAAAAGAGCAAAATTTTATAAACGGTTTGAAAATGCCTGAAAAAATAGGCGAAACGTACGTCACCGAGTAAAGTGTGATCAAAACAGGACTGCGAGCAGTACAAGGAATTAAGGTATTTACGTAACTGGTTTAATTTTCCCACTTTTTTCACAACTCCTGTGTTCTTATTTCACTTTTAATTTCTCTTCTCAATACGTTCCCTTTTTCTTTCTTCTTTTTCCTTCGCCGTAGCTTTTTTCTCTTCCAAAGCCAGTTTATAAGACTGCTTGTAATAACAACAGCCTTTTGAGCTCCACATCGGCCTTGTCCACGTCCTCTTGAGACTACTTGAAAAAGTTTCTTTTTGGTAATGGAGATACTTTCAGCAGAGTTTCTCTAAAGACACTTTTTTAGATGCAGGTTCATCTTCGTCAGTGTCGTCCAAATTCAGAACTTGTCGAGGAAGTGTTTCTGGATATATTTGTGTGTGTTACTTGTGCCTGGCTTTGCTGTTTGTGGTTCAAAAACTTCAGAAGGGGGCAATATCTAGTTTTTTGGTTGTAAAGCACATGCACCAGCGAAATCAAAATCTCCGAACACGTTCCTGTTTACAGGCCAACATCCAATTGCCTTAAACGAACTTGCAACATTACCTACAGTGGCAGTTTTTCCGTATGCTTAATTTAGAAGTTTTGATACTTGTAGCTGAGTTACCTTGTCTGCCATGTACTCTCTTTAAAAAGCATCTTGGGCCTGAACAAGGTTTTTTGGAGAGCTCCAAAAACGCAACATACAATGGCTGCAACCTATGTGAAGTGTGTTCAGTCGCAAAAGGATGATTCCATTCTCTCTAGCGTATTCTAAAGTTTCTAGGTTTTTGCAATGTGTCGTGTGGCCATCTAACAGAAAAAGAACTTTATTTGTCTTTGTAGTACTGACAAAAGTGTCTAAGCCACCCAAAGAAAAGATTTGAGTTAATGTATCCAGAATCAGATATTTTCCCTATGCTTCCCAAGGGGGCACCGAATCTCAGATCTTTCAACCATAATAATTCTTTGAACCAGATTCTTCAACCTCTTAGAAATAATCATAGGTGGAAAATAGATCCCAGAAGCACTAAGAGCACATACCATAATTTAATCCCTCTTTCACCACTAGTTACACACCCCACTTGTTTCTTGCCCTTCTTTTGCATATGTTTTTGCACTGTTGAATATCCTGATTCATCAACATTAAATACGGTATTTGCATTTATGTTGTTGTCCTTGGCAGTCTTCTCTAAAATATCAAAAAAGTGCATAACATTTTTAGTGAACCCTTTAACTCGAGCCAGTGATGTTGCTTCTGGCTTACCAAGGCTAAGTTGAGGGTTATTACGCAGGCAATTATAGTACCATTTCTTTCCAGCACCTTTTTTTCCTTGTTAAAACAATGAGGAAGGCCATATTTTTCTGTTACTTCAAAAGCTAGCTTTCTAAATTCTACAGTAGTAAATCCATAAAACATCTGTTCGAACATTAACATATGCTTTCTTAGAACTTCTTGCATTTGAGACACTTAGATGCCAAGTGATGTAAGTGCACTTTTTTACATTTTGAATAAAATACGCTTAAAGTTTTTTATGTCAGAGAATTATAATTTAGTGCCTATCTAAACATTTGTTTTGCTGCTGGTAAAATATAATATTCTGAAACTTATGAAATGAAATTTAAGGAAAAAATAACTTTTGCCATTTTCCTGGCTGTCTTTTACTGGAAAGAAGCAATTACCCCACTTGCCTTCTCAAGAAAATAAAGGATTTTTGAAGAATCATTCACTTCATTTACAAAAACATAAATTCTGTTCAACTGCTTAAAATGACAGTGAAGCGGTCGTGTGTCCAAAAAATGCACTAACTGGTTACGCAATGTACTCCTGCACTTGGAAAGGATACTTCCCCAATGCTTTTGTGTCAATGGATTTGTGTTGAGTGGTTTGCAGGCTTCAAAGTGAGGTTTTAATTCTATAAAGAGCTCAATGTAAGGTTTTGAACGTTACAAGTTCTACAAGTACAATTGGTCAATTACTAACAGGTAAACTTTCATTTAATCTCCTTATCGCCTTTCTTCAAACAGTCTTTGCACTCCTTGTGAGCACAATCCAAACAAATTGGCTTATCACAGATCTTGCATGGATATTTTGTTTTTCTATCAAGGTGCGGTGGACAGAAGCTGAACCTTTTCCTCTTTTGAAAGATTTTTCTTTTTCCGGCACTGTATGTTCTTCTAACTTAAGCACTCTTTTCAGGCCAAGCTTAAGTTTTGCCTCAAGCTTTCCACAGTTGAGTCGTTTTGTCATAAGTGGAGACACAAGTGACATTGCCAGTTCCTTCATAAATTCCATCATAGACAAACTAGAAGTTTCTTTGTAGGATTAGTGTAAAATGTAGCCGTTTACTCCAGCAGAAATATTTACCATTGTGAAGAAAATTACCATTGGTCATCTCCTACTACATGAATGAGTCGCACATAGCTGATCCAGAGTGTCAACGCCACCTTTTTCCCGGTTGTAACAGGTTATGGTTTCTGATCTTCTTCTTTTGAGTGGTGCATTGATGACAACAAGCTTTTAAGAAATCAAAACTAATTTAATTAGATTTGCGAACCACATTACCTGGATATGCAGAAAGCACGCTTGTTAAGGTTTACAGCACAGCACTCATATCACAATTTAGTTTCGAATCGACTTAGATTCGACTCGCACAAAAAATGTAAATTTACGGAGGTAAGATACTTTCAGTAATTGTCAACCGCATGCCTGTTTTAAAACGATTTACTAATTACATTTATGCGTTATTGTGAAATTTTTGCGAGGTGGTGTGTTGAAGACTGGATCTTATAATGGCGACAGCTGGTTTTATTTTCTGAACTCAGACCGTTGTGCGCGCACATGTGGGCTTGGAGTTTTAGGCCGGCAGGTGTCGCGACTGCTCGGGCTGAATTTTATTACAATGTGACGTGATTTTTCACAACAGTAATGAAAACAGTGCAATAAATAAACTAACATGAATACCATATGACAAAAACACCAATGAAAACATTGAGTCAAAATACAGGAAGGGAATACAGGTGATTTTACAAGTGTAGAATTATTTTTAAGACACGTATTTTTACAGAATTGTAAATTTGAATAATTTAAATTCCTGTAATACAGGTTGTAAACTATTATATTTGGCACAGTTTACATAAGTTGAAATACAGTTTTAATACAATAAACATGTTCCTCAAGGATTGGACAATAAAAATACAATACTGGAAATGTTATACTTAAAGTTGTAAACTATTGTATTTTGCACAGTTGTACATAAGTTGAAATCGAAGTTGAAATGCAATTTTCTTTACAAAAAAACACATATAAATCTGAGAGAACTAAACTACTTTATACATGTTTTAATTTGTTTAGCTTAAAGTTAAGTTTATCATTTTGTTCTAGAACTTGTCATTGGATTTCCATTTCAAACTGTTGTAGAGTTTGCACTTAATTAATAGCTTCATCTTGTACAGTCTGTGTTTTTACAAGAAGAGCTCCAATACATAGGGTGTGCCTCGTTCCATAGAATCCTCAACGCCGAAAAGGTTTTCTATCAGGTGCTGATTCAGCCGTCCTGTCATCAAGAAACTGTTCTCGTGCATGTCATGATATGGTCCTAAGGCAGAACGAACTGTCTGTTTTATGCTTTCAAAGCATGGAGGGTTTGGACTGCCTTCACAGTCCAAGATTCAATGTATGGGAGTGCGTTTGAGTCACTTTCTATTACTGTTAGAAATTGTTTTTAGTAGGGGTTGCTTTCATATATGTTTTTAGTGTTCATACTGTTAAAAATGATTCCTCCTAAGAAGTCAGCCGTATTTTCGAAAATATTGCTATTGAGTACCCCAAGTTTTGGAGGCTGTTTTCATGCCTTTGGAGATTGTTTGACTAAAAACTTGAGTTGCCAGTTTTTTTACACTCATTTTCTGAAAATTGTGGATTCACATCATGTCTCGCTTTGTCACTACTTTACAGTCAGTTGAGTTAGTCTTGTCCAGTTCGTAAAACATCTTGAGATCCCCCTCCACGATACCAACTTACTTTCTACTAACAAGTCATATTTGAATTTTTTCTAAGAAGATTGTTCCATACCCATATTAAAAGATGAGGGAAATCAAAAGCGCAATGTTTATCTTATCAGTTTGAAACATAATGTAGGGCGTGTCAGATGAAGCCCCCAATAGTTAAGTTGCAGCAGCATTCGACTACCCTAATCATTCACGATTGCTTTTGGGGAAAACCAATATTACGCAAACCACTTCAATGAGTAAGTTCAGTGATGCGTGTTTTATAGAATTGTGTGGTAACACATACGATACTGAGCACTTCCAGGGTAGTGTCAGCCTAATCATAAATACTTTTGCGTGTTTGTGACTGTCTTGGAATCCTTCGAGAACATCAAAGTTTGAGTTGTATTCTAAAGCTTGTTTTATCGACATTTCATCAATAAGTACCACACATTCTTTTTCGTCTTCTGTCATTGAGGCTGCTTTCTTTTTCAATTTTCCGAATACTTCTCCAAATCCAGGTTTAACATTATGTACATTTACCCAAATACGAATCTGAGTAAGACTTGGCAACTTATAACCTCTTTCTCTTAAAAATGTATATGGGAAAGCGGGGCAAGACGGGGTACTTAATCACTTAACAATTTATTGTAGGCTTACAAAATGCTCAATAGAAATACCAGATATGCCACCATAAACTTTAGTATTTGTTGAGTTTATAAAAAAATTAGGAGCAAAAAAAGGTTAGTATTTATTATTTACTACAGTATTTACGCCCTACAGTGGTACAGTGGCGTACGCAGGTGTCGCAAGATCGGTAACTTTAATACTGTATAAGGCAAAGGATATTAAATGATTAAAAGAACACAGGTTTACAAATTTATAAAAGATTTATTTTAATATCTAATGACAATGCATGAAGTAAACATTGTATGATGTTTAAGTTGAGTAACTATTAACTTTAAAATATTAACTTTAAACATTAACTTTAATTAGTAAAGATAACTCAAATAACTAAATACAAATAATCTTTTTAACATTGTATGACGAAGAAATTGTATAAATAGGCTACTAACCTAAAAAAAGTAGGAATAATTGTAACATTGACTTCAATAACTTAAACAATGTATGATAAAAAAAAGTTATATTAGTTAGGCCTACTGAAAATATTAATTTAAATAACTAAAATAATTCTTTCTAATGGAGGATAAAGATGTTTAATAATTTTTACTTTAATCAAAGCAAAATGTACAGACATGATGTACCTGGGCATCCTCGTCCTCTTCTCCCGCACATGAACAGTGAGCCCACTTTTTACAAGAGACTCATGACACCCATCCTTCTGTTGACTGCGAGTAGAAATAGCCGCAATAGAGGCACGCAGTGTCATCTTCTTCTGATGTGCTTTCTTCTTCCCTTTTCTCTCTTTTTATCTTCTTTGCCAAGTTTGTCATTGGTTTATAATTTTACCCACTTTTTCCTTTACAAACAAAGATGGATTTTTTACATTCTTCTCAGGAGCACTCTTTCCTTCCTGTTCCTTCTTTTTGCCAAGCTTAACTTTAGTTGCACTCTCCAGAAGTTCTCTTTTGTAAGGGGAGCTAGTAACAACAGATTTTTCCTTTTTGTGCCCCGTTTTTCGGATGTTTTTCTTTCCGACATAAGATATCGAAATGATTTGTTCAGGTGAAATAGCAAATGACCTTAATTGATTGGTATTGCTCTCAGAAGCCTGCTTGTTTGTAGTGTGGTAATTGGTGTATTTAACATTCCAAAACGAGCACTCAGGGCTTACATCAAGTGCATCTTGCTCTTTAGGACCGGCTTGGTTGACAGGACCATCGCTTGTCTCTGGCATAACCTGCTTATGTGAGCCAACTGAAGCCTCGTCTTGGTCATTATTGAGAGTATCGTTAGTGGCCTCACTTGTAGCTAAAGGAGTGTCTGTAGTGACAGAAGCTTCAAACACTGAATCTGGGAAGATGTTTGGTTTGAAAGGGCAAATTCCTGTTTTTTAACCTTGTATGGCGGTCAACATGGTTGCAGCTCTGAGAAAAGCTTTGCTCAAAATCTCTGCAATCTGAAACATGAAAACAACTTTACCAGGATTTGATCTTAGCCAGTTGGACAGCTCTTGATCATAGTACGTGCTGAGAGCCTTCATGAATGAAACATCTAGAGGCTGAAGCCTGTGAGTACGAGGTGGTAAACAGAGGGTGACCACACCATGATCCCTTGCTCTATCAATTATTTACTGTATTGCATGACGCGTCTCGAATCTATGGTAGGCTATGGCATCACTGATATCCCTGACGGTGGGAGGGTATTGTGTTACATTATCTAGTTAACAGATAATCACAACGTTATCTGTGTTATCACAGGGTCATATAACGTTTTGCCAATTTATTTAACTGTCACGGCTGTGAAATGTATACTGATGAACTGTCATTATGTACTACACACGGTCATTATCACTATTAGTAAATTCTAATAGTAAGTTACTATTAGTAACTGAAGGCTTGATATCCAGTTCTTCATCAGTCATTAATATCAAATTTTTGTAGTGTCACTCCATCAGTATGATCATTGCACGATCAATATTACTGTCAGTTTCTAAAATACTGTCAATAATAATGATCGTATGAGGGCCGCTTAACGTTTTCTTTTGTTACATTTCTTCTCGTTTATGGATTTTATCTTTGTGTCGCACTTGCTGTGACGTCACCATGCTACGGAATACTGCAGTATGTAGGTCACGTGGTTCTTGACTCGTGACCTTGGCGCAGCGCAGGAAGCTAGCAGAGCTAAACTAGGATTGAAGCGGACACAAGCTCCCGCCGAGCTCTCCTTATAAAATCGTTTGGGACTCCCATATAAAATATTAATTTAGTGCGCGTAATAATTAGTTATGCCCGGCTAGTCGTGGGTATAAATGGCGACCGGTAGGGATAGGGTTAAAACTTAGTAAGGCCGGGTAAAGAAGTGAAGTGAAGTGATGTGCTAACTGGTATCATGGCCGGCAAGGCTAACGGTACGGGTAATTAAAGTAAATGCGAGTTTAACATCAAGGTAGTGTATAATTAGAACCTAGTCAAAATTATCTGATAGCATCAAAGCTGGTTCCTAAGCATATGGTCTAGTGAATAGTGTGTTGGTGAACAAATCATTATTGGTAATCGTGGTAAGTGATTCACGGCGTGGACAAAATGGCGTACCCCTAACTCTGTAAGTTTGGCGATTTCAACCATCCATTAGGGCCCACACGCCTCAGTCTTCATGAAAGTCTGTGTTCGGACATATAACAAAGCAAATTCATCAATGTGACAATATTTATTGTTCAAAATACCTGTCAACATCTTTGCACTGTTTGTACAGGCTATCTTCACCATGGAAGTTGTTGACATCATTTTCCATTATTCTTACTATTATCTTTCTGTTCGTTTGTTGGTTTTATCAAATCTACACGTGGCAAAGCAGAGAGTCAGTCATTTTGAGCTGGATAGTTTTTAGTCGGATGACCGTAAATGTATTTTCTTTTTCTTTTTTATTCTGTAGGCGATGTACCCTGCAAACATTTTAATTAAATCTATACTCAGACAGGATTTGTTCATCTGTACTTAGACAGTCATGAGTTTCATCCAAGTGAGGCTGAACAATTGATAAAAAATCTTGTTCTTCTTTTGCTCAATCCACGTCAGGGTCTCCAACACATTACATTTGTTTCGGGTTGTTCCTATAAACTATCTTCAGAGCATTCTAAATTATTCAATATATCCACACTGAGGGTGGGAACGTCTTCGCTTTGACAGTTACCAGTCGCTATAATCTTAGAAGCAGAATGGCCTAAAAGTAAAACCTCTATGCGCTGGCAAACAGCAGTAGGTAGCAGGTGATCATAAAATCGACCAAGTCCACGATCAAGGGAAAAATATGATTGGAGTATGTCTTGGTTACATCTGGCTGCCATAATGTAGGTATAACCTTCGGATTTTAACTTTTTAAACAAATCTTTAATTCTGCTTATCGAAATGAGGATTCTTTTTTGCAACGGTAACAACTCTGTTTTCCCTAACACTCGCATTGAATCGCACAAATCAAACAGCTCATTCAGGGCAACATTTTGTTCTTGTATGTGCAGTGCATATGCTCTTTAAATTTATTGCATAGATTTTTTTGATTTTTTTATTACAATCTTAATCCATAGATTAAATAAGTAACTTATAACTTAAAAATAACATGTATGAAACCTAGATATTAACTAAGTCCTGCGGTTTATGACGCTTAAGTCGTCGTTTGTCTCAGTTCACGTCTAAAATTTGGATAGCTTCCACGTTCACATGACTATAAAGTCTTTTTTCATGCCGAGAAGCGCAGTCTTGAATTATCTCATTCACACTTTTCAGGTTTAATTCTGCATGAAGGTCATCATTCCTTTGGTACCATCTTGCATTTGTAATTGTACGAATAATACGATTTTGTATTCGCTGTATAATTAATTGATTTGAGGGTTTCGCATAGATGATGCGGCATCCTTGAATTAGGACATCAAAGCCACTATTAATGGTTCTAATAAATTTAACAACGTTCTCATTTTTAGGAAAGTTATATTCAATACAGAGCTGTAGCAATAGTCTCGGACTGTAGTTCTGCTTCTTTTCTTATATTTTGTCTCTCTGTGTACTAGACAAAAGAATGTGTTACTTTTATAGCAAATTTCAAATCCTCTCCACTTTAAAGCTCGATTAGTTTATAAAAATATCCTTTGTGATTAATTGTCCCGAAAACAATTTATAACCCTGATCCAGAAAGTATTTCCAACACAGTTTGAGTAAGTGGGGAACATAAAAGAATGCCCAAATTTTACGATTTTCGGCTAGAAGGTTTGTAATTATGTCACTGTTCCTGGTATAATACATAATTTTGAAACGAGTTTTTGATTTGAAAGCCCGTGTCACTTTCAAAAATGCTCTCACACGAAAACCAGTGCCTTCTACATTTTCAATTGCTTCAAATAAAAGTTTTTTGTATGCTGGCTTGTCAAACGCATAATATATTGGTTGTTTCCACTTATCTATCGAGCTTCTCACTACAAGAGCTTATACCGTTGAATATGGTCACAAAATTTTAACTTCCTCACTGCCATATCTCACATATCTGAGTTCAGTTTCATTTCATCATAACACATAACCACATCTTTTTCCATATCAATAAAACCTGGCTTCTTAGTAAAATGGCTTAGCCTGCGTTTAATTGTGTGGCAGTGGGTGCTTTAAAACATCTTTTTTAACATAATTAAAAGCTTTTTTCGATATACACCTTAAAGTAAACTGCCTTTGAAACATAGTTTAGGCTCCAAATTATACATTTTCACTTGAGACGCAATGAACAATTTTCGTTATTATTAGTCGAATTTGGTCTGGAATTTTTCAGCTTTTAACAGAAAGAAATGATGTCTTTTTCAAAATGTCCCTATTTTTTTGTTTTGTTTAGAAACTCTGATTTAAGATCACACTCGAAATCACTTTTGTCAAAATGTACGGAGCAAATTTTGGCATTATTGACATAAAAATCATCGGCTCGTTTACAAGCATTTACCCACTGATTTCTCAAGGTTATGTCCGTAGGAAACCGATGAAAAGAATTACATATAGTTGTAATTCGTGTAAAAACGCAATTTTTTGAGAAAATCTAATTTAAAAGTAGAATTTTTTTTAACATAGGGTCTTATGGGTTATGTTGGTTACAAAATAACAACGAAATAGTAAATAAAGCGATCAAAACAGCTGTTTTTAAACAAGCCAATTTATACTGTTTTAGCACGTTGAAAATTGAGTGGAATAGAACTGAGATTGAGTATTATCCAAAATCAGTTGTTCATTGGATAGTTTTTAATTACTGTTAAGAAACAAGCTAATTTATACTGTTTTACAGTAGCACGTTGGAATTAGAATAAATTGGGCCTGATTTAACAATTTATTTGGTAAAAAAAAAATATAAACTTGGCAAAGATGGATAAATTCTAATAGTCAATTTTGTTATATAGGCCTGGCTCATTTATGAAACATAGTATTGTGGTTATGTTAATTCTATATTTAGGCCTGGTTTCAAAACTTTAGTTGACAGAAGATAGTAGAACTAGGACTAAAATCGTAATGAAAGCCTCTCACGTTTCTGAAGCATGTATTTGAGGTTATAATTAATCTTGTAATAACTGTTAATACATTTAAGTCTGGTTTCATAATTTTACAAACCTATGTACAAACGAGCCAAAGATTCACGAGATTCTGTAGCGAATTTTCCAACTGCGAGCGCAATAATGTTTGGTTTTAACGAAGCATATAAGTTATTTCTAGTACGGAATGATATGGTCAACCTTTTATATAAAACTTACAGAGATAACGATCAGTAGGCTGCACTGCACTATACTGACCGGACGTTGAGATGCGGCTTATTTCGTGTATTTATTTGTGTGATGAGTTGTGACTTGTGTATTAGTGTCCGTGTAAATGTGTGTGTTTATAAAATTTTAACATTTTTTATGTTCGACGAACTCACCAGAGGGATGACCAGATGATGGAGTTACTTTTCCGAAACATGTCGTCAGACTAAACGACAAGGAGTCACAAGACGGACTTAAAGTAAATAATTAGTATTAAGGGGGTCAATTCGCCCTATCTTCCTACATGTTAACTAATGTTCCTTTTTTATGAGAATGGAAATATATATCCCAGTTCTGTGATTATATTTTGAAAATATAGGTCTTCTTACACTTCTGGAATCTAAGAAAAGGAAGTTTTACCTTTTTTAATTATTTTTTGTGATTTTTTTAAAATATGTCCAAAAATTTTAATAAAAAAAATTACAAAAACTTTTTTGTGAAAAAATTAAAACATTTTGATAGTTTTTTGAGATTCTAGTTGCTTGTCTATGTTAGTAGAAACTACACAAAAAATTTCAAGAAGATAGCTTTATTACTTTTTGAGAAAAAGGTACAAATATGTAGAAAAACAGGAGTTTCGGAAAACTCCAATAAACAGAAAAGTAAGTAAAATATCACATAAAATGTTAATTTTTTTCACCTTAGTCAAATCCTGGTGCATAGGATGGTTGGTCACCCTCTTCCTCTTCATACTTATCTTCTAATCTTCTTTTTAGCAAACTCTTATGTTGCCTGCTTTTTTTCTCAAGCTCTTCTTGCGCTTTATCTGATTTCCTAATCCGGTAGGTGTCGATCCTCTCCATAGCAGTCACTAAGTGGTCTCCTGGATTTAGGCCACAGTTTTTTAGAATTTTGCATATCCCTACACCTCCATCATTAAAATCACAGATTGCCATAGAAACTCCCAATTGCATTGTTGTCATCCTTACAAATATATTTTTTGGAATATATGTCCAAATTATGTGGTTGAATGATTCATTGGGGTTCTGGGTTTTTCCCATCAAACATTTTTTCAACAGATTCTCATCAGTCAGATCTTTGAATATTGGTTTTATAAATGACATTATGTCTGCTGATAAATGAAAATGTTTTGTGTGATCATATTTCTCTTTATTTTGAATTGCCTTTCGGAACTTGCACCATGTTTCATCATTGTCAGGGCACAGCCCATGTTGTGGTGCCTCATTAGATGACATGATGTGAAAGTACTCAGCCCAGATTGCTTTTTTCATTTCACTTACACTATTAGTGGATCTTCTAATGGCTAGGCCATAGTACTTCTGAATCTGAAGTATAGCCGAATCGGTCAACCGCCCCTTACCTCCTAAATATTTACCATCCGGGAGCTTTTTGGTCTTTACCTTCAATGATTTCAGGCGTGATCCCATTCTTTTTTGTACATGCCCTATACATTCAATTTTTTCAATATTGCAGTTTCCATAGGGCTTACTTTGGCAAACAGCAGCATGAGCCTTGCTGTCACCATCGCCAAGATATTGCAAGTAACGTACGGTGTTCTGTGATAAAGACCGATGAAAGATTTTCATCGCTCCTTCTACTTCCATGGCTCCGCTTGAGCCGCTAAAGTTAGCGGTGCAATTTGTGTCATGAATACCACCTAATTTTCCTTTGCACAGGCAAAACTTTGTCATGACCTCAACATCTAAAACCTTTCCAGTTGCTAGTGAGGTAGCCGACACAATACCATTCAGCGACCTGTGACCTCTTCGCTGCCAGCTTCCATCTACTGCGATAGCTATATCAGAGCATTGACCATTTTCTGCAACAGCTTCTATTACAGCCTTTTGCATTGCCTCCCTACTTACAGCTTTGGCACATTTACTCAAGTATTCCACATACAGGAAGAATCGACTAACAGAATGGCCTAAGTTCATTACAGCACTAAGTTTTTCCGCAGCGATTTTACCTTTTCCTACAGCCCGTAAGCCAAGTACTAATCTAATATTCAAGTCATACAACTTATGTTCTACTTTCTTATTTGTACCCTCCTTGGTTTTAACCTCTTGACTATATACAACACTTCCACAATTACCAAACTTTACCATGCCTTCACAATGTGTACACACAATAGAAATATCGCAGGCTAACCCACATACATTATGTTTTTTTATTGTTAGAGGAGAACTGCAAGTTTTACAAGATGCAATTTTATTTACTGTTTGTTCTAGTGTATTTAGATCAAGAATGGTGTATTGAAATCCATCACTTTTGTACTCACTGTACCAGTTTAGAGACTCACTAAGTTTTTTCCCAGACGAAGAACTTGACGTAGGCCTAGCCTGTGAATTCCCAGGTGTTGTATTCTGGACTGTTTTCACATATCCTTTCCCGTAATACTTTCTTTTCTTAAATACTCTACAACTACGAGGCATATTGAAGTTAAATATTCACTACTACACAGTAATAAAACACTTTACTCCACTTTACAAAACTTTACTTCACTTATAACATAACCATAAACAACAATCAAGTGTCACAGTCACAAATAAACAGAAAGGTAACTAAGAAGAAGAAGAAGAAGCTACAGCAACAGCTGTAGGCAGGTGTACCAACATCAAGAAAAGTAATTCTTCACAATAATGATAAAGGCATATAGGAAAAAACGATTCTAACGCCAGAGAGTTTTGTGGGTGATCTCAATCAATCTCATTTCACTCAAGTTGAGAAAGTATGCGTCGTAAAAATAAAAAAAGAGGATTAAATATAAGGTGTACTATAAAGTGTTATATATCAGATTAAAGAGGAGATTTCAGGCTTAAAAATTATGCAATAAAATATTTTTTCAAAAAAACTTTTTTTTCATGAATTGACCCCCTTAAATATCTGTGACTCGGACCAAAATCATGCAGTGCAAACTAGTTTATTAGTTGTTACAGTTTCAACAATATGTTTTCTTGATCCAAACCAATTCATTTGTCTATACCACTTTACATTTTTATTATATTCTTTATTAGTTTCAAATAAACATTCCTTAAAATCTTCAAAATTAATTTTATTATCAATAACACATTTTTTAATTCCCTTAACTTTCTTGACTTCGTTTTTCTTATATGTTTTAAAAGACCACAATTTAGGTATTAAAGCTACAATTTCTATAATTGGATCTCCTTTAGTTTCATCTTTAAAGTAACCTATTTTTGGTTTATTGGAAAGTTACTTGTGTCAAAATATTGATTTAATTCCAAATCGTTTTTAAGTTCTTTATAAAAATCATATGTTTGAATGTCATTAATGATATTTGTGATTTATACTTTTCTTTCATTATATCATAGTGCAATTTATACATTAAAGTTTTGCTTAATTCTAACACTAAAAATCCTACATAAATTGGTTTATTTATAATAATTGATTCTTTTGAACACTCTACAGCACATAATGATTCATCATATATGATACGGTCTAGGAAATTTGGTTTACAAATTAGTTTATCAAGACGTTTCTCATTACTAACCATAATACTAACTACTTAATTAGCATTAAGTTCATTCTATTTCTTAAATTTTCCATGGTTTTTCCAAACATTGCATTATTTAATCATTTATACCTATCTTTTTCAAAGTCTGTTGAAGAATTTATACGTTTTTCAGTGTTTTAATCAATATATGATTTTAACCAAGGACTCTGATTAAACTCAAAAATACGATGATATTTTACAAGTTTAAGACCATGAGCAATGGTTTGTTTTAAATTTACAGAATGACATATATATATTTAACTTTATCTTCTAAGGTAGTTAAAAGTTTTTTATGATTAGAACCAGGAGCGCATTGGTTAACAGGTAAAAAAAGGTAACTCATGATCATCGTGTAAACAGTTAAAATAAAGTACATCTACTTCCAAGATAGAAGAATGCCTATAGAAGAATCATCTTACATTTTTGTAACATCAAATTTTATGCAAGGTTTGCGCCAACGAAATTCGTTTAATGGTATTGCCTTGCACATTGCCCACCCATAAAAGTTATTAGCATAAATAAATCAGATAGTTTTAAATTTTACTTGTATCATATGTTTCTGGAATATAAAGATTATTACCTACACCGTATTTTTTATACAAGTTGTAATATCACCTCATATACCATGTTCTAAAAAAATATACATTTCAGAATCTACTAACAATTTTAAATTCACTTTAGTATATGATAACATTGCATCGAATGTAAAAGAAGGTAAAGTAAGATAATAAGCACAATCTAAGCTGTAACTATTTAAACATAAACTGCGAAAACTTTCAAATATATCACACAACAAAAGTATATCAATTTTTAAATATAACTCACTATATTTCCCTAATTTTTTTATTTTAAAATGATTCCATGTGTCTATAGCATGCTGATAATCTTCATTTGAAATATTAGTATCATTCAAAGCGTCAAAAAACAATTCTTTTGATGGAAGTTCAACATCATTAAATTTATCCCAAGAATTAGTATAGTCGTACGGATACACACCTTTTCGTGTAACGTACAACATATTTATCTTCATCGTTAAACATTGTTTTTGTATGAATAAACTAATTTGGTTTTACATTTTTTGCAAGACCACTTAAACTTCTATTCATAAATTTAAATGTGTCTACAAAACGAATCCAAAGACCACTTGATGTTTTTTTAGAAAAAGATATCGCCTATATTAATTTTACATACTTTAACTTAAAATTCAAATTTTGTGTAAAGGCTAAATACAAACTTATTTAAAACAGATAATTTGTTTTACACTTTGCTTTCCTTCATTATTGTGTTTTAGGTTAATGTATTTTTCTGTAGAATTTGGAATAACATGAATTTGATTTTGGTCAATATCTAACTGTCTAACAATAAAATAGTTAGAACTTCCATGAATAAAAACTGGTAAAACTTTTGTTTTTGACGTTTTAAATTACAAGAATTACACAAAATGTTTCTAACTTTACCAGTAATATGACAATGATCTTTTACAAGACGATTTTTTTGTTCAATAATTTTTTGTCTATGATAAATTAAAATTGATATTAAATCTTTAAATTGACTTATAGTATTTTTTAAGTAATAAGTTTTTAAATTGTCATTGAAAGCTGACTCTAATTCGATAATGTATCAGGTAATTGTACCATATGTAAACGATCATGTTTTTAAATCCCTCTTCTAATATTTGGTAATGTGCTGAAGAACCTGCACTTTGTTGAAACTGCTCATTATTAAATAAATAAAGTTTTCTTTTTTTATTGGAAGGTGATGTTCATCCATTATGTTTTGGCTTAGATGGTGGAGCGGTATTTGAAATAACGTCACAAGATATAGCTTGCCGATATAAATTAAAAGGATAGCAAATCTTTAAATTGACTTATAGTAGTATTTTTTAAGTAATAAGTTTTTAAATTGCCATTGAAAGCTGACTCTAATTCGATAAATGTATCAGGTAATTGTACCATATGTAAGCGATCATTTTTTAATCCCTCTTCTAATATTTGGTAATGTGCTGAAGAACCTGCACTTTGTTGAAACTGCTCATTATTAAATAAAGTTTTCTTTTTTTATTGGAAGGTGATGTTTATCCATTATCAAAATATCTTACCTATTAAAAAAATAATAAAGATAGT
>JAGFPH010001217.1:306107-319652 GCA_018207615.1 Philaenus spumarius | reverse complement strand
GCCTTTTGCATTGAAATCATACTGTACACTCGGGAGTTTTCTTCAAGATATAGAAGACCCTTAAATAATTACGCTTATTTTTTCATTTATTTACTCTATTTAATTTTTTTTTTTAGAATTAGAGTTTTTTCAATTAGTTCGATCCACTGCAATCATACATAAACTAATCAAGTAAAAAAATACTTTTAAACGATTATTTCGCACACAATTAATTATTACACAAATTTATATAAAAACATTGTTTCTAAACTCTTTCTCAAATTCAATAATAATAATATCTGATTTAAAAACAATAGTATCTAATACAAAATAAATAGTCTTCGAACAGTTTTTGAATCACGAATTTATTTATACTTTACTTACTTTCTTTTACAGAAAATAACAAAAAAAAACTTAATTTTAAACTAAGGAGACCCCTGCGTGCTACGCACGCCAACCCCGTTGGAACCGTCTATACACATAATCATGTTATGTTGTCTTTATAACAAAGGTGTAGGATTAATAATAACCCCAAAGCTAAGATGGTAAATAATATTAAATGTTCCGATCAAATTATTTCGTATATTTTATAACAGCAGTTGTAATATAGGTTAAAAGAACCGGCAAGGATCAGGACTACACTTTTATAAAAACCTAACCTAAAAGTTAGAAATACAAATAGTTGTTTTGAAGTTTGAAATCAGCTGTTAATGAAAAGATTGGAGCAAATGTCTCTTTTATCTGTTATTTTGTTCAATTGGTTGCTACGGTAATGGATGTAAATACATTCAAGAAATATGTGTTGGTTCATCGTTCTAGGAATAACCTAAGAATTTGTTCCGACCAAATTAAGAAATATTGAAATAAAAAATGTTTTTATCAAACTGCCTACGTTATTCAGGGAGCGTGTAGCTTTTTATTAGTAAAACTATTTTTTTAATCGGTTCAATAGCTCCAGAGATTACCCCCTACATACAAACAAACTAATTGTTCCTCTTTATAATATCAGTATAAAATTACCAAATAAATTTCCAATTCACGCTTTTATTAGATTACAATAGTTTTGATTTTATAGTTTACAAAAAATATTTTAAACATAGCAGACGCAACAAAATAACAAAAAAATGTACACAAAACATAACATTGACGATAATCCGATCATGCAGCTGAACCACTGACGTTAATCGAGCGAATTTCCAAAATAAAGTTTATACGTTTTAGAGTATCAACCAAATATTTCTGAATAGCTGCCTACGTATGCGAAATACGTTATTAGAATTTGTTTGTACCTCAGCCTCCATCCCTGGCTCACGCGTTGGATAAAACTCCAAAAAGATTCAATCCAGAATCTCAAAATGTTTACTTTTGGTCAGAAAACGTGCTACCGGTTGTTGGATTCTTTTGGGTAACGACCTCAACCGAGCGACTGAGACGACCAACGTGTGTACCAAATTTGGACCAAATCAGACGTAAAATGCGACCGCTAGAGTGCGAACACATTTATACATACTAGCTGACCCGTACGGCGTTGCACATGATGGTTGGTATTTTCAGTCTTTTTATCGTAATTGTATTCTTTTTAAGTGTTCAGTCAGTGAGTGGTATTTGGCTTTTATATATGTAGATCTTAAATAATAAAAGCACTATTGTCATAATAATAAAAGATCTGAATTTATGATTTTAGTAACTTTGATCCCCCCAAACCCCTCCTAAAATTTCGAAATTTTTCATAATTTTTCTTAGTGAGCACCTATGGCCTTAGATGAAGCTACACACCAAATTTCATTCCAATCTGTTCGGTAATTTTGGAGAAATCGTGATTTAGTCATTTTTACCCCCCAAACCCTCTAAAATTTGCAATTTTTTAAAACCCTTTTTTAGTGTACGCTTATGGCCCTAGAGGAAGCTACATACCAAATTTCATTCCAATCCGTCCGGTAGTTTTGAAGAAATCGTGATTTAATAACTCTGATCCCCCAAATGCCCCCTAAAATTTCGAATTTTTTGAAACCCTCTCTTAGCGAGCGCCTATGGCCCTAGAGGAAGCTACATACCAAATTTCATTCCAATCCGTTTGGTAGTTTTGAAGAAATCGTGATTTAATAACTTTGATCCCCCCAAACCCCCCCTAAAATTTCGAATTTTTCCAAACCCTTTCTTAGTAAGCACCTATGGCCCGAGAGGAAGCTACATACCAAATTTCATTTCAATCCGTTCGATAGTTTTTGAGAAATCGTGATGAGTGAGTGAGTGAGTGGTATTTCGCTTTTATATTTTATATAGATAACATTTTTAATAACATCCTGAAACGTGTTCTGGGGATCATGATCGGTGCTCAATAACCACTTTCGATTTAGGTCTCCATAAAATCCATAACAGTCACTGGATAGCTCATCTTTCCTACGGAAATTATCAACAAAATACTCTTACAATTATACAAAGCCCTGTAATGCTGTAATTCATAAAACGTATATATCCATCTCTCTTTCTAATACCGTGTATTTACACTTATGTGAGAGAGATGAAGCTAGTTTTACTGTTTGGTCATAATTACGTGGAAGCAGTATGCTACGGTAATTGTTTAATAACCTGCAATCCGACATCGCTAAAGTGACTCCACTCTCAATGTTTAACTTTACATATAATTCCTCTCTCTCCCCCCCCCCCCCCCCTAATTATCGCCTCATCGTTTACACATCACTTAGATAATGAATGTAGCGTGACGGCAACACATTCTTTCTGTCTTGTTTTGTATATACCCTTGTTTTGTCTTAAATCTGACATCATTTCTATTGTAAAATGGAGGTTGTACAGTGAAAAACGCAAAGTAAATAATTCTACCACGCAGCTGAACCGCTGACAAAAGTTGAGCAAATTTCCAAAATTAAGTTTATAGGCCTATTTTTTAGGATTTCAAAGAACAATTTGAGAAATAGGTCTATTCTCGACGGTGCTGAATAGCTGCAATATGGTTCGCACGCCAATTCCTCATATTAGGAGTATCTTCAATACGCAATGCATTGTGTGCTTCGCACGCCATTCCTAACATTGGGAGTATCTTCAATACACAATGCATTGCGTGCTTCGCACGCCAACCCCACGGACCCACGTTAGAATCCACCACATGGCTTTAAACCGGATACTTCTATGGTATTTTACGTTTTGATCGATTTTGGGGGCACCAAGCGAGCTATAAGGTCGCGTAAAAAAACAAAATGTGCAGAATAACATCCTACATCTATATTTGTAGAAAAAACTCTGAAAAAAATTAATTCTCGTAGGAAAATCTAAAAAAATATTGACTTCCGGTCAAAAAACGTGCTTCCGGTTGTTGGATTTTTTTTGCTAACAAACTCGTCCGAGCGACGTAGACAACCAACATGTGTATCAAATTTTAACTAAATCGGACTTAAAATGCGGCCGCTAGAGTGCGAACACATATATACATATATGATTTTTAATGACACCCCAAAACGTGTTCTGGGGACCATGATCGGTGCTCATTTGCTACTACCGACCTTGGGTCTTACCACAAGGATCACTGCAATAGCACATTTTTCCTATGGAAATTCGCTAACAACAAACGAAATAGAAATGTAAAATTACGCCACTAAAGGGAGAAACCCTCTATACACTGCACCGGAGTATTCCTTTGAAGATTTCATATCAGTCTTTACAAGTTTAATTTAAAACAAAAACTTTATTTCGTATGTTTTAAACTAACTTCATGCAACAGTAACAACTGACAAAATATTGTTTATATTTTAGTACGAAGTTTCTTAACGCGTGTTGCGATAAGGGGTTAACAAATAAAAATGTAAAGCGTAACGAAAAAAAGTGTTATTAATTGGTTGCTATGGCGATGAAAAATATAAAATACGAGTAACGAAAAAGCGTTATCAAATTGGTAGCTTTTCCGTCTCGCGTCACCCTCTACTATATTTAGTACACATGTGTATATATCGGAGTATAGTTTACTTAGTAATAAATCTGAAATGGACATTGTGTTTCTTCATTTCATAAATTGTGTTTTTATTCAATATTTTCTATACTTTTGCAGTGTAAATCAGAATATCGTCATAGAAGTTCACTCTTCTCCCGTGTTGTCTTAAGCACACGTGGATTTTTTTTTTATAAATAATTGTTTTTGTATTTCTTATTTTTGATATTTATAAATAAACACATCACTATTATTATTATTTTATTATAATAGTTGCAATACACTATTATAAACAACAAATCCCAAAGAATAAAAAAAAACTTCGTAAATAAATATTACCCCGAGATAAGTCCTTCTAGATCTAAAGTAATGTCTTGAGAGCTCCTTAAAACCTTTTAAGGATCCTTGTAGAGTATTTCAAGGACCACGACGCGACCATTTATACAATTTCATGTTTTATTCTTTTCAGTTTTTCTTATCGTATTAATTATGTTTGCCTTTTAATTCCAGAAGTATTAATGCATCTCTTCATCTTTCCTCGATTTTTTAATAATTTTGATATTCAACAAATAATAAAAATAAATATTTAGCTAACGTAAAACACAGCATCATCATTTCAATCATCATTTCAATACGAATATAATCCAAATAGCACTCACTGACTCACGCATCACGAAGTCTCAAAAACCACCAAACGGATTGGAATGACATTTGGTATGTAGCTTCCTCTAGGGCCCTAGGTGCTCGCTAAGAAAGGGTTTAAAAAATTTCGAAATTTTAGGTGGGTCTTTGGGGGTGTCAAAGTTACTAAAAATCCCCATATTTAACTTTGATTTGTCTCTTCATTTTAAAGCGTAAAAATAGTGAAAATTCGGGGCTTCAATCCCTGCCCAAAAACAGATGCAACAGTTGTTCAGATCAAAAGCTAGCAACACATGTTTGTATTTATTGTCATAGCAACAAAATTATTAAATTTATAACCAGTTTATTATTCTTCACGGCGTTTCAACGACAATTCTAACATCCGTTGTTACATATTATAATAAACGGTACCAGAAACTGGCATATACTTTCTCACAAACATATTTAAATTATTAAAAAGAATCACTGTGACTTGTAGGGTGGGGTAGGAGAGGTGATTTTTTATTAAAGTTGGAGATAATATTAAATATTATTATTAGTATTTAGAAAGAAAACTGTTCGATCGATTTCGAACAAATTTGCACCAAACTCGTCAATTAGGCCTTTATAGATGCACGTTAAAAGTTTTTGAAAACTTTTGAAAAACAACCCTCTTTATGGCCAAAAAACTCTCAAAAATCAGTTATTATTATTAGCTAAACGAGAATTTTTAGAAAGATGCGGTTTTTGCATATGGTAGGGCACATTAAAAGCTACAAATAAGCAAAATTTTATCAAAATCGTTAGAGCCGTTTTTTTATAAAAAAATAATAACTGATTTTTTTAGGGTTTTTTGGCCAAAAATGGAGTTCTTTTTCAAAATTTTCAAAACCCTTTTTCGTGCATCTATACAGGCCTACTTGACATGTCTGGTGCAAATTTGGTTAAAATCGATTGAATAGTTTTCTCTCTAGCTTTGTATACATACAGACATATACAGACAGACATTTTGGACTCAGGGGGTCCCAAAACGGATATTTCCACAAAAATTTCATTATCGATTTTTTTGCGATCACTATACTTTCTCTATACTATAGTATAGTGAGAAAGTAAAACAGTTGATTTGGATCATAAGTTTGACACAATTTTAGGTAATTATTTCTCACGACCAACAGTTGTTTTTGGTTAGGTAATAGCAAACACAAAAAGCTTACTATTTCATAATATTGAAACACCTATCACTATTAAAGTTATGCCTACTTTATTACTTACTAGGACTAATTCATCAGTTTGGTCGACATTTTTCAAAAAGATTTAGATCAAAAACTTAACGTAGCTCTAGTTTAGTCATACATTGAGCCAAAACACGTTTATTTGCAAGCAATTTATCAGATTGAGATTCAGGTGTTATTCTTCACAATTAACAGTTTGTTTTTTAGATTAGGTAAAAGCAAAGAAAAGATTACTGTATATAAGACAAACATCTTTCGTTACGTATTGTATTGTTTCTTTAGTTGGTGTTATCAAAATGTTTTTGAAATGTTGATGTTTAAATACTAATGGCGAAATTACAACACATTCCGAAATTCGAATTATTTGGGCTGGTCGAGTCTATTTCGACCTCTATTTTACATCAACTATGTATAGGTCACCGCGCAATCGTCATTTCCGTGAAAATATCAGAGTATACGGTAATCTGTTTGCATTGGCTTCGGCATGGGTCTCAACCGGGGTTTACAAGGCTGAGGTCTACAGTTTAATAAACCCCTACCCTAAATGTTAGAAATACAAATAATTGCTTCAAAGTATGAACTCAGCTGTTAATGGAAATATTAGAGCAATCGGATGATTACTGTATAAACAATGAACCTATTTATTTATTATTTAGTACGGCGCTCCTATTGCCTTAGTATATTTGGTATAGTGTGTGTGGTTTTTACGTCTAACAATGGTGTTGTTTTTCAAAAAGTGTATACAATACGCGTGTATTCAAATGAAACTTTGTTTCGAAATTTCAAAGCAATCGGTGAACAACTTTCGGAGATTAAAGTTTTTTAACAAACGAACATTTACAATTTTATTTATAGAGATAATTGAAGAAGTCGTGACTAAATGATTCAAAATCAATATACTGCCACAAAACTATGGTAGCTAGAAACATACAACTTTCACGGCACTTTTATACGACTAAAGTATGTTGCAAGATATTGATTTTAAGGATTTAAAGTGGTTCACCCTCAACCACAATATCAGATACAAAAGCTGTTTCCAATCAAAAGCTTAGAACACAATTCCAGGTGCGGCCTATACTGAACCAACCACGTTTGTTGAATGCATTTACATTCTTTACCACGACAACCGACAAGAAATTTTTGAATCAATTAATTATTTTTCACAACCAAATTTTGTGTAGGTTAGGTTGAAAATATAAAACAAACACGAAGAAATTAACAAAAAAGGATGACTATAGTCTGTTATAATTCAAACATCGGTTGTTACATATTACAAACAAAACAGCTATTTTGATTATAAGCTCAACCCAATTTTAGATTCCGCCTATACGGAACCATCACACGTTTCTTGAACGCGTTTAGGTTTATTACTATAGAAAACAAATCGGGAAATTATTCTCCACTGCCAACTGTCTTTTTAGGTTAGGTAATAGCAAACACAAATAAAGAATAAACGGTACCAGATAACTGCCACATACTTTCTCCCAGTTGAAACTTTATACCTTCCCAAGAGTAGCAAAGGAGGTGGTTATTTAGAATTGCGAAAGTAGGAAAATGTTAGCCTACCATGGAAAATATTAGATGCATGTAACACACATCCATATTATATTATTATTATTATTTAAACTATTCGATCGATTTCGAACAAATTTGCACCAAACATGTCAATTAGGCCTGCATAGATGCACGAAAAAAGGTTTTGAAAATTTTTGAAAAACAACCCCCTTTTTGGCCAAAAACCCCCAAAATGAGTTATTATTAATATTATTACCAACACGAGAATTTTTTAAAAGATGAGGTGTTTTGCATATGGTAGGGTACATTAAGGGCTACAAATAAGCCAAATTTTATCAAAATCGTTAGAGCCGTTTTTGAGAAATTTTTATTTTTCTCGTTTTTTTGTCATTTTGGGTGTAAAACCCCTTAAAAATAAAAAACTGAAAAAAACGCCTGGAGATATTCTAGAACTGCACCTACACACCAAATTTCATCAAAATCGGACCCTTTGTATGGTCTCTAGCTCTGTACACATCCTTACAGACACGCGGACAGACATCACCAAAAAACCACATTTTTGGGTTCAGGGAGCACCAAAACAAACAATTCCACTAAAAATATTTTTGTGTTCAGGGTGCACCAAAACAGATAATTCCACTAAAAATTTTTTGGGGTACACGGAGCACCAAAACAGATAATTCCACTAAAAATTCAAATTCGAAAATTTGGACGAAAACAATACTTTCTCCATATACTACGTATAGGGTGGAGAAAGTAAAAAGGCTAACTGTATCATAATTCAAACACTATTACAACTATACCAACTTTATTCTTTACTAGGGAAAACCCCTGCGTGATCCGCACGCCAGCCCCGCTTTAACCTTCTATACACATAATCATGTTATGTTTTCTTTATAATAAAAGTGTACTACTAATAATAACCCCGAAGCTAAGACGGTAAACAATGTTAAATGTGTAAATCTAATTATTTCATATATTTTATAACAGCAGTTATAATAAAGGTTAACAGAACCATTAAGGCTTAGGTCTACACTTTAATAAGAACCTAACCTGAAATTTAGAAATGTAAAGTTTGAAATTAGCTATTAATGGAAATATTACAGCAAACAGCTGTTTTCTGTTATTTTTATTCAATTGGTTGCTACGGTAATAAATGTAAATACATGTGTTGATTTATGAGTATAGGCCTAACCTAAGAATTTTTTCCGACTAAATTTACAAAATATTGACATAAAAAAATGTTTTCATCGAAATGAATTATAGCCTATGTTACTCAGGGATAGTGTAGGTTTTTATTATTAGTAAAACTATGTTTTCAATCGGTTCAGTAGTTGCAGAGATTACCCCCTGCATACAAACAAACAAACAAACATACATACAAGGAAACAAACTTTACCTCTTTATAATATTAGTATAGACTAGGCCTATTTGACCAGTTTGAAATACTGCTTTACCTTTAGGTCATACTTTAGAACTTGAAAATTGTCGCTTTTCTAAATGAAAACAAAAAATCTCTGTCCTACAAAATCGTCGTTCCCGTGAAAATATCAAAGTATGCAAGTGAAATATCAAATAACCTGTTTGCATTTGCTTCACCGCGAGTAGCATTTGCTTCACCGCGAGTAGCATTTGCTTCACGGTGAACGAAATGAGAAGGGGGTGGGGCCCTATAGTTAGTATGTATTTGCTACCATGGCAATACAAATGTATTTTTAATTTTGTTATGCTTTTGTAAAAAAAAAAAAATAATGAGATAATGGATAATGTTAATCAGGTTAAGTCTACGTAAATAATTCACCAGTGACAGAGTTTTTAAAAAATTTCAACTTCTGCGATCATCCGAACAAACATAAATACAAAGTTTAAATCCCGGGTATTCAAATTTCCTTACACTATATCTCTATTCTAATATTCAAGTTGATATTTCAAGATAGTATTAACTTAACCTTCTGCAATATCAGTGTGTACAGAGCACCGTAGCCCGCATTTACATGGGATCAATTGGCTTCGCTTTATCTGTTGACCGAGGACAGTACAAGGCAAATCCCTTGGCCCTTTCCCTGATTCTAATCTGTATAAACTTACATTTATTCCCGAACGTTTACTTCCACGAATAGAAATATGGAAGTTTTAAAGGTTAGATTTGCATGTGCACTGAAGAGGATTTTAACATTGTTATTGATTTCCTAATGTTTACAAATTGTCGGTTATTGTAATAATATTAAATGGGTTCTGAATATTTTTTCGGAACTAAATCCATACTAATATTATAATTTCAGTACATCTAAACGTCTGCTAATCCTTATTTTGGTAATTTCTTACTTTTCTACTGCAGTTTCGGATATTCACCCATCATCAGGGATAATAAAAACACAGACGCATAGACATAACACATACACAAAACACATTTCACTGCGTGCGGAGGTCCTTTTCTTATATTTTAATAGATATTCTGCTTTTCGGGGCGGAGACAAATCCAACAAATTAAAGATTATAAAACATTGGTTCAGCATTTCTTGAGTTATAAGTGTACCCGACTTTGTTTTATATATATAGACTAGCTGACCCGTACGGCGTTGTCCGTGGTGGTTGGTATTTTCAGTCTTTTTAAAGTAATTGTATTCTTTTTAAGTGGTCAGTCAGTGAGCGGTATTTGGCTTTTATATATATAGATCTTAAATAATAAAAGCACTATTGTCATAATAATAAAAGATCTGAAATTGTGATTTTAGTAACTTTGATCCCCCCAAACCCCTCCAAAAATTTCGAAATTTTTCATACCCTTTCTTAGTGGGCACCTATGGCCGTAGAGGAAGCTACATACCAAATTGTATTCCAATCCTTTTGGTAGTTTTGAAGAAATCGTGATTTAATAACTTTGATCCTCCCAAACCCCCCTAAAATTTCGATTTTTTTTAAACCCTTTCTCAGCGATCGCCTATGGCCCTAGATGAAGCTACATACCTAATTTCATTCCAATCTGTTCGGTAATTTTGAAGAAATCGTGATTTAGTAATTTTTACCCCCCAAACGCTCCTAAAATTTCGAATTTTTTAAAACCCTTTTTTAGTGAACACTTATGACCTTAGAGGAAGCTATATACCAAATTTCATTCCAATCCGTTCGGTAGTTTTGAAGAAGTAATTTTTTAATAACTTTGATCCCCCCCCCAAACCGCCCCTAAAATTTCGAATTTTTTCAAACCCTTTCTTAGTGAGCACCTATGGCCCTAGAGGAAGCTACATACCAAATTTCATTCAAATCCATTCGGTAGTTTTGAAGAAGTCATTTTTTAATAACTTTGATCCCCCCCGAACCCCCCTAAAATTTCGAATTTTTTCAAACCCTTTCTTAGTGAGCACCTATGGCCCTAGAGGAAGCTACATACTAAATTTCATTCAAATCCGTTCGGTAGTTTTTTGAGAAATCGTGATGAGTGAGTCAGTGAGTCAGTGGGTTTTGGCTTTTATATATATAGATAGATATAATACATTCTGGAAGAAACTAAACCCTACATATCGGTCCAAGTACTTCCTTGCTTCTAGTTACGCGACACATCCATTCCGTATCAATAAAAAGACAAAACGATAATGTTCTACCCCACTCAGTCGACGTTGAAGTCACTCTATTGTATATTGTAGAGCACTTACTGAGTGGCTGGATCGCTGTTTACAGTTTCTTTGTACTGCAAAAGGAGTTCTTTCTTTTATATTCTGCATTAAAACTTTATTGGTATAGTGGTACTAAGTAATTGCTGTGCGAGACGGAAAAGAATGTATTTAACTATTAATAACCAATCACGCAACGGCGACGCGCTCGCTTCTCTCGCAAAATTTAAAGAGTTTAATATAGTTTAGGTAGAATGTTGTGCTTATTGTAAACCGGAAAATAGTTATATAGTAAAGATGAAACAATTAATAACGGGGTTACATTCTGTAAAACATGCCTTGTAAGTCGAGTTGCCCCTAAAGCATTCAACATCTTAATATTAAGCATTCAAAAATCACCGAACTACAGGATTTGTAAAAACAGTCTTAAACAATTTCTATTGGCTGGATCCTTTTACTCGGTGGATGAGTTTGTGCATCACGATACTATTTTGTGAAAGATGTGATCTCTTTGTTTTAATTTTATGTTTGTTAATTATTTTTAAGTTTGTCTTCTTGTTGTTTAATTGTATTTTGTGAGTATTGATCAAATGTGTTGTTTTATAGCCTACTTGTTTATACTTGATTTATATGACTTGATTTATAAAAAGTAGGGGCTCTGCCCCTGGACGCTTCTCGTCCCAACCCCGCCTCGGCCTACGGCCTTAAATGGCTGCTTCGCTTCGCTCGCAGTTGGAAAACTCTCTAAAGGCTTTCGCTAATCTTTGGCTCGTTTGTACCTGGGTGAACGAGCATCGTTTAGTATTTTTAACATCTGGATTGTATCTATAATGTATCTATTCAAATATTTATTGACTTCGAAGGAGGTATAAAAATAAGCTGTATTACCATTCGCCTTCTAAGTGACTTGAACGGTGGTATAAAAAGATGTTCAGATTTTTTTAGACTTTATGTGCGTTTTTGGAGACATAAGACCTAGCGCATTCAATTCCTGACGTTAAATAACCCCTGTATGCAAATTTTCATCAAAATCGTTAGAACCGTTTTCGAGATTCGCGACAGATACAAAGATAGATACAAGAATTGCTCATTTAAAGTAATAGGATATATTTCTCACCAAAACCAATAAGAAATAAATAAACTCTCTTATTTTGAAGGTAGGTGTTAATTTTCGACATAAACCAAACTTAGTTTTAAAAATTGCTAATTAAAAACATCTTAGCGCCGCAAGACATAAACTGTCATCATCACCTGCTTTAATAATTTGAAAATTAACTTGTCTTTGAACAAAAGAACGTCATTTGTATACAAAAGAACACTCTCTAAATATAATTAGTTTATACAAATTAAACAAGCAAGCTAACCAGGGTTTTTTTTTAAAGTGAGAGAATAGTAACGCCTTCTTTAGAGGGAAATGAACGCCACCGTCCGTTACGTTAATCCCATAAATACATGCCCAAACCACCTTGCAGTCCCCCCATTAAACTCTAGGACAGGGACAACATTAATTGATTCATTTCCTTAGAGTAAAAAAAAAAACACAATTTTTGCCTACATTCGCAAGTTAGAGCGGGAGAGGGACGTTGGGTTTAATATAATTATCGCAGTCAAGAACTTTGCGAGGAAATAAAGTGTTTACGTGTTTAGAAACTGAAAGAGATTGTATGAAATGTAAACCTATAGATAAATACAATTAGGGTAAAGCAATGGTAAGCTGTTTATGGAGGTTGAATTTGAAATAAAAAACACGTTAAAAAATGAGTTAATAAATTTGACTTTTTTAATGAGATTTATATTTTTTCTGGAAGTTATTTTAGAAGATACTCAACACGAGCTTTTAAACGAGTGTTCGTTTAAATAGGTGAACATTGTTAATATCTATCTAACAGAACTCTACAAATATTCGTTACAGCAACAAACCCTTGTTCTTTTATGTATTATCCCTGCAGACCGGTTCCATCAGTTTAACGAAATAATAACATAACCGTCTCCAATGTTTAAATTACTGTCATTGCAATTTTCAGCTGTTCCGACTGAATTTAATGATTGTGTCATAATATAAAATGTTAGCAATTAAATTTAATAAATATATTTTAGTCAACGTTGAGGTGGTCCTAGATTTGTGTTTGTCCTAATCTAAAACACTTGCTGGCCCGACTCGGCTTCACACGGAGAAACAAATCATAGTTAAATATGGAATAGAAACTTTGTCCCCCCCCCCCCCCCCCTTAAAATTTCGAAGTTTTTGAAAACCTTTCTTAGCGATCACCTTCGGCCCTAGAGGAAGCTATATACCAAATTTCATTCCTATCCGTTCTGTAGTTTTTGAGAAATCGTGATTTAGTAATTTTGACCCCCCCCAAACCCTCCTAAAAATTCGAATTTTTTTAAACCATTTCTTACTGAGCACGTATGGTCCTAGAGGAAGCTACATACTAAATTTAATTCCAATCCGTTCGGTAGTTTTTGAGAAATCGTGATTTAGTAACTTTGACCCCCCAAAACCCCTCCTAAAATTTCGAATTTTTGAAACCCTTTCTTAGTGAGCATCTATGGCCCTAGAGGAAGCTACATACCAAATATCTTTCCAATCCGTTCGGTAGTTTTGGAAAAATCGTGATTTAGTAACTTTGCCCCCCCCCCCCCC
>JAGFPH010001217.1:292291-306007 GCA_018207615.1 Philaenus spumarius | reverse complement strand
CCCCCCCCCCCCCCCCCCAACTCCCTTTTAAACTTCTAATTTGTTTAAACCTTTTCTTAGCGAGCATCTATGGCCCTAGAGGAAGCTAAATACTAAATTTCATTCCAATCCGTTGTTTAGTTTTGGAGAAATCGTGATTTAGTAAATTTGACCCCCCTCCAAACCCCCTTTAAAATTTCGAATTTTTTGAAACCCTTTCTTAGCGAGCATCTATGGCCCTAGAGGAAGCTACATACAAAATGTCATTCCAATCCTTTAGGTAGGTTTTGAGAAATCGTGATTTAGTAACTTTGACCCCCCAAAACCCACCCTAAAATTTCGAATTTTCGGAAACCCTTTCTTAGTGCGCGTCTAGAACCTGTAAAGAGTATTACTAAAAAATTTCATGTTTGTAGGCCTCGTGGTTTTGGAGAAACTGTGATGAATCAATGAGTCAATGGTATTTGGCTTTTATAAGTAATAGATTAATGCATTTTATTTAATGAACCAACATTAGATAATTGTTATTACATTGTTAAAGGTACATTGTACACATGGGAAAGGAGATTTTGAATTGAATTCATTCCTGCGATGACCCGGTAAGCTTGTTATATTACATACAGTAGAATACACAAAATCTAATTTACGTACATGACAGGCGAACCTTCGCCATTGTTTATGCTATACCGTCATGCCTCGCTCAGCAAATATAGCCCGATAGCAAAGAGACTTTAACGTAACAAAATGAACTTCCTTTCTGTCAATATGTGCCCCTCTCCCGCACGGTAAAGGTTAAAGTGGAATCCTTTTCATAGGCTTAACGTTTCCTGCAGGGAAAATCTTCTTCAAGTTGAGAAGATAAAGTCAACGAAATTGTAGAATAGCATTTAGGTATATATTTGTCAGACAATTTAGTTATGTTTTCAGTGTTTAGTTTGTTTAGGGGACCAACTTATTAGCGAATTTCCATACGAAAGATGAGTTATTGCAGTGACCCTTATGGTTGGGAGTATTAAATGAGCACCGGTCATGTTCTCAAGAACACGTTTTGTTGTGCAATTGAAAATGTTATAAATATATAGGTGTCTGTTGGCCCTATACCGGAAGAATTTTAAACCCGATTTGGTTCGAATTTGGTACACACGTCGGTTGTCCAAGTCGATCGAACGAGTTCGTTAGCCAAAAAAAATCCAACAACCGGAAACTCGTTTTTTTGACTGGAAGCAATTATTTTTTAGATTTTTCGTACCAGAATGGAACTGTTTTGAGATTTTATCTAATAAAATACATGCAGGATATTAAGTCTAGACATTTTGTTTTTTTCACACGACCTTATAGCTCGCTTGGTTTCCCCGAAATCGATCAACACGTAAAATACCATAGAAGTACCCGGTTCAAAGCCATACGGTGGATTCTACCGTGGGGTTGGCGTTGTGTATTGAACACACCCCCAAGACGGGGGTTGGCGTGCGAAGCACGCAATGCTTTATGTGTTGAAGATACTCCCAATACGGGGGTTGGCGTGCGAAGCACGCAATGCTTTCTGTATTAAAGAAGATACTCCCAATATTCGGAATAATGTGCGAACGATTTTGCAGCTATTCAGCACCGTCGCGTGGTGAATAGACATATTTCCCAAATTGTTGGTTGAAACCCTAAAAGATAGGCCTAAACTTAAATTTTGGAAATTTGCTTAACTCACGTCAGTGGTTCAGCTGCGTGGTCAAATTATTTAAAAGTGTGTTTTTCTAGGAGGCAAACGTTTTAAGACATGATATTAATTGTTCGAAGCAATCGTGTAATACATTTAAATTGCTAAGTTCAAACCAATCATATAGTACTAGTAGTCTATTACCGTCACTCGAGTTGAACAGCTACTCCGTCGGGGATAGACGACTCCTCCTTCGTGTTTACCGTTTGATTTGGCAACACTTAACAATTGTAGAAAACGATAGAGCTGCGTATAGTAAAGCCTGGTTATTTACAAATTAACATATTTCCGCAAACCAGATTATACAAATTACGAGTATTTAAACGTATCAAATCAGCTATCGATGGAAATTCCTGTGAGAACTAAATGCTAGTTTACGGTTGTTAATTGAAGCAAACAGCTACCAAAACTGAACATAGCCTACTGTAAAATAGACAAATACAAAATGCTTAACACTCTAGTTATAAGCTTGTATTGTGTTTTAAATTTATTTGTAAATTACAGAACTGTTCCCTCAATCTTGGAAGACATAACCTTTTCTATACTAATATTTTAAAGAGGTAAAACTTGTTTATTTGTTTGTTTGTTTTTATGTAGAGGGGGGGGGGTAATCTCTGGAACTACTGAACCGATTGAAAAAGTAGTTTTACTAATAATAAGCTACACTATCCCTTAGTAACATAGGATATAGTTAATTCATGTTGATAAAAACTATTTTTATTTCAATATTTATAAATTTAGTCGGAAAAAATTCTAAGGTTAGTCCTAGACTGATGAACCATCACATGTATTTACATTCATTACCGCAGCAACCAATTGAATAAAATAACACATAAAACAGCTTTTCGGTCTAATTTTTTCATTTACTGCTAATTTCAAACTTTAAAGGAATTATTTGTATTTGTAACTTTTAGGTTACGGTTTTTTTTTTTAAAGCGCAGACCTAAGCCTTGCTGGTTCTTTTAACCTTTATTGTAACTGCTGTTGTAAAATATACGAAATAATTTGATTTGAACTTTTAACATTATTTACCATCTTAGCTTTGGGGTTGTTATTAATACTACACCTTTATTATAAAGAAAACATAATAACATGATTATGTATATAGAAGGTCACAACGGGGTTCGAGTGCGGAGCACGCAGGGGTTTTCCCTAGTCATTTAACAAATTATTTAAGTAAGGAACATTAAGAGAACACTTTACATTAGGCGCACCGAGCACTTTTTAGATGAGGTAAAACATCAAACTCGCTATATAGGTCTTAAAGTGACATGCTTTGCGGTTTTTATTTCTTTTTGTTCATCGGTTTACAAACGTACTAATATAAACCAGAAGTGTAACGTAACAGCTGATTAAAAGAAAAATAAATTGACGAAATTAAATAGGCAGTGGTAATTTCAGTGGCTTAAGGGTCTGCTGTAGTGGCGGCCCTCTTGGATTTTTATCCCATAAGAGCAATGTTAAATTTCAAACCATTTATTTCGTTTACTTTTTATCATAAAATTATTTGCAAGGTCTCATTTTAAGCACAGTCACAATACGCATCCGTCTCGCAATTTACATTTTTTTAATGCTTTTGATTTGTTATGTAATTGACATTTTGTAAGTACAAAGTTTGAATTTTTTCCTTACACAATAAAAAATGAATAGTGAAAAATAATTTGCAAGCCGGATCCGAAATTTTATAAAAAATATTCAGTTTTTTTTTTCAACATTCAATTACAAAAGATAGACTTATAAAATGGTTTGAAATGAGGCAATGTCAAAGCGTTCAGCTGCAAGAAATTGCACTGTTTAGATACGGATATAGTGAGAAGCGCTTTCGTTTCCGGTTGCTTTCTCGTTTACTGGAGCAGACCCTTAAACTAAATAGCTCTGTAGGTTTAATCAAGTCATGCTATCTATGAAATGGATATTGTGCTTCCTCATTTTGTAAACCGTGTTAAAACAGTTTACTTAGAAATACCTCTGAAATGGACATTGCACTTCCTAATTTTGTAAGTTGTGTTAAATAGTTCACTAGGTAAAACCTCTAAAAGATCAAATTTTTGATTGAACCAATGTAAGCAACGATTTATGTTCATGACAGTTTTCATTTCTGTCTGCAGCCCTACGACTGCTTTTTTTACCTTTTGAATTATGTAGTCTATAATAGTTTTTTTCGGTTTCATGAAACATATCAAAATTTTTCATGAAAGTTATAGATCGTTTCGGAAAATGAAACATTTTATAAATTCAGTCTTACTGCGCCATTTGTAAAACATAATTTTAGTTTGTCTAACACAAGAATTACTTTAACAGTAGCCTCAAGTTTCAGCCTTGCCTTTATTTCAGTCACACTTTTAATCATACTTTTGAAGACGACTATACCCGGTAATCCAAACACACAACACGTTCGTCTTTTATTTCTACCCTTTCCTCCGGAGCCAAGATAACAAAATAACAGTGTCACCCTTCTTATCGCATTCCAATAATCTAATTGTGACATTCAGAGAGTCCTAATGAATTCAGTGAATTCAACGCCGACACGGATAACTCGTATTAGGCACAGAGTAGGTCTTATCGGGCGTTGAAATCGCCCGTTGTTGCAGCACCTTTCCTAATATACTTGGTAATGTTTGGCTCGTTCTCCTACTTGAAGTTTTACGTTATCGTAGCGAAGCTTTATACAGGATGGCTGAAACTAAAGTTACGCAATTGCAATGTTTGTTATTAAAGAAAGAAAAAGTAAGTTTGTGGCGAAGAAATTCAGAGTTTCTTAACTTTTGAACATCCACTATATATTTGATTTCTTTCGTTCTACTTAGTGTTATAAAGACCACGTCTAAGAAAATTATAAATCAATTTGATTTATTAATTTCAAAGTGACTTCCTTTTAAAACTTTTGACTTCGAATATCTTGTAAACCGTTAATTTTACAATGTATTAGGTGCTAAAGATAAATAAACGGTACCAGGAACTGGCACATACTTTCTCACAAACATATTTAAATTATTAAACAGATTCACTGTGACTTGTAGGGTGGGGTAGGAGAGGTGATTTTGTATTAAAGTTGTTTTCCCATAAAAATCCATAAAATAACGGAAAAACCAACTTTTCTCAAAAACAGCTCGAACGATTTTGATTAAAATTTTACAGTTTATAGTACTTTAGGTCCCTAATAAACTATAAAATTTTAATCAAAATCGTTAGAGGCGTTTTTGAGAAAAGTTGATTTTTCCGTTATTTTAAGGGTTTTTATGGGAAAATTATCCTTAAAAATAAAAAATTCACAAAAATGAAAAAAACGCCTAGAGATACCGTGGATTAGTACCACCATACCAAATTTCATCAAAATCGGACGACTAGTTTAGGCTCTAGGTCTGATAACATCCACACAGACACACAGACACACAGACACACATACAGACACACACACAGACATCACTCCGAAAACCACTTTTTTAGGTTCAGGGGGACCCAAAACGGATATTTCCACCAAAAACTCAAACTCGAAAATTTTGACGAATACAATTCTTTCTCCATATACTATGGTAAAGGGGGAGAAAGTAAAAATAGGTTGTCCTTTGGCTTTCAAAACTTTTGTATCTCTTGTAATTTTTTGGAAATATTTGATGGTAATCATATTAATGGCCGCCATTTTGAAATGAGTAAAGGAAATTGATTAATAATCTTTCACAAATTCGGTGTTAATATCGTTAAGTAGCGGGTACAGTTTCAACTCTACATCTTTCGACGTCCAAGAGCTCTACATAATTTGTTTCTAACAAAATGCTGAGTAAGACATGCAACTAAGGATTCTAGGGTGTAAGTTTATATGAACACTTATCTTTGTTTTTATCACAATAAAACGGCCCTAATTTCTCGTTGAGACAACCTGTAAATAATAAGAGACTGTTTCTGAAGTGTAAACTTCTATAGGCATACCTCGTCTAAAAATTGCTGGCGGCGAATCGGATTTTACAGTCACGCTCTAGTATATAGTACATGTGTATATAGAAGAGTATATAGTTGTTTACTTGGTAATACCTCTGATATGGACATTGCGCTTCCTCATTTCGTAAGTTGTTTTAAAATAGTTTACTTGGCAATAACTCTGAAATGGACATTGTGCTTGCCCATTTCATAAATTGTGTTTTTATTCAATATTTTCTATACTTTTGAAGTGTAAATCAGAATATCGCCGTAGGAGTTTAAACTTCCCCCGTGTGATCTTAAACACACCTGGATTTTTTATAATATTTGTTTAAAGATTATTTCAGATTTTTCAACGGTGGAGCTTTATGAGAGTTTGTGGTCAATATTCATTTAGAACGTGTTAATATTCATGAAGTATTTCACATAATACGTGAACATGATGTTATAATTTCCTTAACTTTACATGTGGAATTTAAAATAACTTCATATAGTAATCGTCTTTACATTTTTAATTAAACTTCATTTCCAGCAAATAAACACAACAACATTAAAACTAACAGATTCAATCTGTTTTATTTATCTCTATGTGTTTTCTCTTTCTATTTTCCCCTCCCATGAACCTTCTTTTTTCTTCCTCTTTGTCTTCTTGTTTTGTTTCTATCCACTTTCTCTTTCTGTAACTTCTCCCTTCCTTTCGCTTTCTCTCTTTTTTCTCCTCTCTCACCCCTCGTTTTCTTTGATTACATTCTCTCTTTCTATTCTATACACCTCCATCTCTAGAGCTCCCCATCTCTCTGACACCTTCTCTCTCTTTTTCTCCTTTTTATTTACCTTCTTTATTTCTCTCTCGCTCTCTCTGTGTCTGTCTGCTCACCTCCAAACCCCTCACTGTTTCTACCTCAATTCACCTTAACTGCATCCTTTTCTATCCTCTTTTCTCTGTTTCAGCCTGCTCTTTTCCTTAAGAATTAAGTGGAAGAGACAACCTAGTTCTAACTTTTCCCCCCAAAAAACGATTATCATTACATTTAATTTGCCCTCTCTTTATGTGTGTCTCTCTGTCACGCTTCCTTCCCCTCGACATACTCTTTATCTCTCTCTCTCTCTCTCTCTCTCTCTCTCTCTCTCTCTCTCCCCCTCTCTCTCTCTCTCTCTCCCCCCTCACTCTCTTTACCTCTGCAAATGTAAAGCACATGTTGTGTTGAAGTGATTACGTGTGTGAGAGAAAATATTGATTCTAAACTCTAATTCATTAATGAAATTAATTAACGCTCCACACCTTTCTTATTCTCCCTCCGGCCCTCTTTCTTTACCTCCCTTCCTCTTTGTCTCTCTACACGGAAGGTCCTAACCTCCAAAATACTCTTTCCTTATTTCTCTGCCTCTTTCATTTCCCCCTACCGATTCAGTTTACCATCAAAGTGAAGTAAAACAAGTACCCAAGGGGGATTATTAACTCCAGAAAACGAATAAAACCACGTGAATATTAATTTGACTTATTAAAATATTTTATACGCACCGTTTTTAAATCTCCAAAGCCTAAAGTTGAACAAGTTCTCGTCCTAATTTAATAACCGCGGAGCCCATAAATCACAAAGTTTTTCCAACACTCCTAACAGATTCACAAATTCATATTTTAATTAAAGGGCTCGTAAAGTTAAGCCTTTCTCTACTACGGGGATTTGGTTTTGTTACGTTCTGTACGGTCAGGTCCTTAGTGTATCTGTGAGTACAGTTTAGTGACACACGTATTGCATTAATATTTATTTTTAAATTATAGATACCATAAAAGTGAAACGAATTTTACTGAACCACTCGTTTGCCCGGCTGTGTATCTTATACAAATTTCTGAAGAAAGGATTATGCTCACATCCTAACCCATATTTCTTTCAATAATAAAAACTCACAAATAGTTTGCTACTCATTTTGTAGGTGAGTGTTTATAATACGATAAGGTCAGTAGTATGGTTTAACTTAAATTAGTAAGTGTGTTTAACAATAGTATTGAAGGATGTTACCGAGGTGATCCACTAGGATTTGAAAGTCGGCATATCTGAGAAATCGGAGGGTTGATAGTTCCGCAAAACATATTAGTGACATGGCAAGTACATCCGTGGCCAACGGCACCAGTCTTAGCGCCTGTAAATCTCAGGCCCACACTCGTCAGTATATAGTAGAGTGTGACGGTAAAATCCTATTCACCGCCCGCAAAATCATTTGGACGCGGTGTGCCTATAGAAGTTTACAATTCAAAATCTTAAGCAATTCTGGTGTTCCAGTTGTTGGATTGTTTTGGTTAACGAACTCGTCCGACTTAAAAGCTAACGTGTGTACCAAATGGGGATCGAATTTTACGTAAAAACTGCCGTTAGAGTGCGAACACATATATACCATCGATGTATAAACATACTGGATCGCTGGCTGCGTGTATTGAATACGGTCCGGCTGGCCTAGCCGCTTCCCCCACCACTGGAGGGACAGCAACAACACGTGAAGCATTCAAAGTTAATGCAACGCTCACAAATGTTTTAATTTATTTTGCTCAGCTTCAACAACGGCACCAAACATTATTTACAAAATAATCATTTTAATTTCTAAACAATATTTAATTGTTATACAGTATGTAACACTTATTTTTATAGTAAACTAGTGGACCCAGCAATGCTTCGCTATTGCTTGATTTAATTTAAAAGTTAGTAAAGTTATTCCATTGACTTAAGTGATCGAATTGTAAGCTCTCAGTGTAAGCTTTTTTCCAAAGCCAGTTTGTGTCTTAACTGTAAGTCGAATTTAAAAACTAATATTTTGCGGGTAGCAAATTAGATTTTCAACAAAATAGTATTCTTGATTTTTTCCGTATCTCAAACCATAAGCTCACAAAATGACCGTAAACTTCAAATTTGTAAAAAAATCGTCCAAGTTTTTGTATTTCAACCATTTAGTCAACACGTTTATTCTAAACTCATTCAAAAGTGTTCCATAGCTTTTTTGTAGATAAAGGTTTAAAGAATTCATATATGCCAGTTTTGCAAGTAAACAAAATGATTGAAGTAAAATTAACAAAGTTATTAGCTCAAGGAACAAGCATTCTATTACTTTAAATGAGCAATTCTTGTATCTATCTTTGTTTGTATCTGTCGTGGATCTCGAAAACGGCTGTAACGAATTCAAAGAAATTTTGTATTTAGGTGTAGTATTGATTTTTAAGTACACCCATATAGTTGTATTTCGTGTAAAAACGCAATTTTTTTAGAAAATCTAATTTAAAAGTTGAAAAATTTTAACATAGGGTCTTATGGGTTGCCATGTTGGTTACAAAATTACAACGAAATAGTAAATAAAGCAATCAAAACAGCTGTTTATAAACAAGCCATGAGATTGAGTATTATCCTAATTCAGCTGTTCATTGGATAGTTTTTAATTACTATTAAAAAACAATCTAATTTATACTGTTTTAGCACGTTAGAATTAGAATAAATTGTTCTGATTTAACAATTTATTTTATAAAAAAAAGTAAATTTGGCAAAAATGGATAAATTCTAATAGTCAATTTTGTAATATAGGCCTGGCTCATTTCTGAAACATAGTATTGAGGTTATGTTTACTACTGTATATTTAGTCCTGGTTTCAAAACATTAGTTGACAGAAGATAGTAGAACTAGGACTAAAATCGTAATGAAAGTTTCTCATGTTTCTAAAGCATGTATTTGAGGTTATAATTAATCTTGTAATTACCGTTAATATATTTAAGCCTGGTTTCATAATTTTACAAACCAATGTACAAACGAGCCAAAGATTAACGAGATTCATTAGCGAATTTTCCAACTGCGAGCGAAGCGAAGCGTCCAGGGGCAGAGCCCCTAGTGTTTAGTAACGAAAGGAAAAAGTTCAACTTTAGGCCTATATAAAAAGTAGTAAACATTTTTTGTAATTTTTTTCATAAATGTAAAAAAGTTTCGTAATTTAGTTCTAAAATAGAACTGTATAAAAGTATTGATCAATCTCAAATTTCTTATTTTGAAAACACCAGTTTTTATGTTCCTACTACAAGACTGCTAACAAAACTAGGCCTGTTTTGAATAGTAATTTAGGAATACTATTTCCTCTGCCCAAAAATGACATATTATTTTAAAAAAGTGTAGAGGATAGATCAAAGAATTGAACTGTATATAACAACAACAACGTGTATCACTGTCCATCTATCACGCTGCCCACCGCGGGTCTATCCCTCCAGTGGAGGGGGAAGCTCCACGCCGGCCGGCTCGTTTCTCGAACCTTTCAGACTACTCAGCGCGCAATCCAGTGTGTTTATACATCGATGATATATACAGTATATATGTTACCGGCAAAGTACGAAATCAGGCATTATATAGAATGACTAGGCATTATATACAATGCCTAAACCGGGGCAGGTAAAGTATGAAATATCGCGCATTATATACTTTGCCCAGTCATTCTATATAATGCCCGCAGGCGCATCAGGCAAAGTATGAAAACACTGTTTCAAGTCTCAACATGTTTACTTCCCCGCCCCTCCCGGCCCTCTCCCCGCCCCTCGCCCCTCCCGGCCCTCTCCCCGCCCCTCCCGGCCCTAACCCCACGCCTAACCTCCGGGCTCTTCCCATGCCTAACCTCAGTTCCAACGCTACTGCTAACCTAACCTAACCTAACCTAACCTAACCTAACCTAACCTAACCCAACCTAACCTAACCTATTTTCAACTCATAATTTGAATATTTCTTTGATTTTGTATAATAAACAACTTTGATATTGTATAATAAACAATGTTCTGAACAATATTTCCCTATTTCATACTTTGCCCACTGACCCTTTAGGCATTCTATAAAATGCCTAGTCACTATATACAATGCCTAGGCAAAGTGCTGAAATTAATGTAATTTTTATTCCATTTCACACTTTGCCCAAAACCGCTAGTCATTGTATAGAATGTCTAGGCATTCTATACAATGCCTGGATTTCGTACTTTGCCGGTAACATATACAATTTGTAATGACATTCCAAAATGTATTCTAAGGACCATGATAGGTGCTCATCAAACACTCTCGACCTTAGGTTTCACCATAAGAACCACTCCAATAGCTCATCTTTCTCACGGAACTAGGTCCTTTTTAATAATAGTATTGTGATTGCCTTTGGTGCAGAAACATCACTTATTCATAATACTATATACCTCAAAAACTGTTGTAAAGACCATATGATATGTTTACATACCTTGATGTCCTTGTTTTCCGAGCTCCATGTCTCCATTTTCGAGTCAAGTATGGACTCCCTCTAGAAGCAATACAGGTACAAAATATTAACACATCTGTTACAGCTATTTTATAGCCAAGAAATCAATGAGAAAAAAATCAAAATTCAACAACAGACATAAAGTGTGAACCTTGATTTGAAACATATTCTTAAATATAAACACTTTCGCCCAATAGCACTTACACACCTGTACATAAAACTAATATACAGAGCTTATTACAATAACATGTTCTTATCTGTACTCAAAGTAAAAACACATTTACTTGAATAAAAAAATATAATATAGTTTAAAAATAAAACCACCGCATTACTCAGAAAAAAATTCAAAGAAAAACCCCCAGCTCTTCTAAAAGCATAGCCCGCTTTGAGGATAGCCACTCGTACGTTTTGCGAAACATAAATATGACAGCAGTAAAACAAAAATTAACCAAAAGATATACTGTATAGTGTATAGCTCCTAAATCATCACATATATTATTTCTCAAGGCCATTTTTTGTCGATACGCCATAACCTCCTTAATACATCATCAAATTACATGAATGAGGCATCATTTTAAAGCTTTCCTTAACCGCTACACCGTAAAAATATACAAAATACAATTATACGAAAAAATAAAAAAAAATAAAAAATCCGAGAGTAACTTGTAATATCAAGTAAGTTGTAGTGATATTTTCCTGGCGTTGACAACACTGATGATAACAATCCCAGCTGGAGATCTGCCGTTACGCCACTACATTGCTATTTTTAATTAATTGTAAGCGTGGTTACACATCTATTCTTTACTTCAACCCTCACCTATGCCCATGACGCACTAAATACGCATTATACGCACTATACGATACTAAATATACGGTGTGTACTTTAATTAAGTGCGATTTAAGTAAGTTAGAATGCGAATGCTTCGCACGGGTCAGCTAGTAAATTATAATTTACAAAGATTTTTTCAGAAATTAATTAAAAAGTATCGGCGAGCATTCTACCTAAATATTAAGAATATACATTCACCTGTTCTTACTAAACAAGAAAAAAACTAAGTAAAAACGCAAAAATTACAAAATATTTACACAAAGACCATTGTACGAGCAATAATACATAAAGATCACTATACTACGTAATAACTATTAACTATGTACATTCAACAAGTGTTCAACATCCTCCTGCACAAACAGCCAATTTCTCAATTTTCACAAAAAATATGAAAGTGAACTTCCACATTTTATGTAGTACATTAAACAATTTTGGCCCGAGGAAACAAAAAGTATTCAAAAAAATTAAACTATTTTAACACAACTTACGAAATGAGGAAGCAAGTATCCATTTCAGAGGCATTGCCAATTAAACTATACATTGTGTTTACACTAACGGTTTAAGCCTATGACGTAGGACAATCTGTTACACTCAAATATACTAAACTAGCAATGCGTTCGTGGCCTACCCGGCTAAAGCGTTATTTTATGGTGATGGACTCTGCTGGTTCGAATCTCGGCAAGACCAAAGTTTTTTTCAAGTGCGTTTCAGAAAATGTGTGACGGTAAAATCCGATTAACCCGCCATCAAACATAGCGCCGAGGTGCGCCTATAGTTTACACTTCAAAAAGGACTGCAGACGGACACCATACTCAACACTTGAAAGTATTAGATGGGCAGAGGCCGAGTACTCAGTGCTATCGCGACACCCTGTGTACAAATAGAGATGTATAAACTACAACAAGTACGACGCCCTTGAGAGGACATGCAGGAATGGAATATCCGTATCAATAACAAACCAAACTGATTCGGCCTTCAACGCCCAGTCTCCGTATTAGGACAATCCCAGGTGATATCTTATTTCTTTGTGTTCATTTCTTCTGTAATTCGTTCCGTCTCCAGTTGACTTTTACTTGTTCATTGTGATTACGTCATCATTACATCTCGGAGATTTATTAGATCTAGTTGGCTTTATCAGAGGCGCACGTGTACACAATATCGTTACGGCGCAGCGTTGCCAAACATTAGACTTACATTTTTAGACGAAATAAAATAAATTCGAGAAGTGAGAGGTTTTCGAACTTGGTAAATGTACACTGGTGGTGGGGACCAGTTATAAAGAAAGGGGTCGGCTGCCAAGAAGAGGTATTTGTGTCTTAATGAAGGAAAGTATCACTTCGTCTTAAGGGAAAGTAAATGTTAGCGCAGGAGCGCAACGAACTAGAGGGTGACTAGGACACTTTCTTCCCGTAGGACACACAACGTTTTTCCTCCAGCTGCAGATTAAGTAAATAATTTACTTTTTTCTACGGAACAAACTTTATTAAAACAATAGGAGCTCTGTCCCTGCGGTAACATATGGTGATGCTAATGCAAACCAAAAAAGCCCTAATTTGGTTCATAATTTTTAGTGAATTTAAATAGGAAAAATGTACTATTGCAGTGGCCCTTAGGGTAAGATCCAAGATCGGGAGTAGCAAATGAGCACCAATCATGGTCCCCAGAGCACGTTTTTTGGTGTCATTAAAAATAATTTATATGGTCTAAATTCTGTACACACGCTGGTTGCCTACGTCACTCGGACGAGTTCGTTAGCCAAAAAAATCCAACAACCAGAAGCACGTTTTCTGACCGGAAGTAACTATTTCATGAGATTTTTTCTAAGAGAGTGATTTTTTTAGAGTTTTTTCTAGAAATATACATGTAGGATGTTAATTCTGCACATTTTGTTTTTATACGCGACCTTATAGCTCGCTTGATTCCCCCAAAATCGATCAAATACCATAAAAGTACCCGGTAGCCATGTGGTGGATTTTACAGTGGGGTTGGCGTGCGAAGCACGCAATGCATTGTGTATTGAAAATACTCC
>JAGFPH010001217.1:272315-291293 GCA_018207615.1 Philaenus spumarius | reverse complement strand
GGAGAATTTTCAATACACAGAGCATTGCGTGCATCGCACGCCAACCCCCGTTTTGGAAGAATTTTCAATACACAGAGCATTGCATGCTTCGCACGCCAATTTTAAGCCTATGTGGCCTATGACGATTTAAAATATTTCGTAGAAAGGTTCAAAAATAAAAAATAAAGTAATTTCTACTCATTTAGTCTATAAATATAAAAAATAAAAGGTCAGTTCCTAGAATAGGAGATACGAAATTTTGCGTAGCAGTGAACGTGTTAAAAGAAATATGACATAGAGCAAGTAAAAATTGATGACGTCATTTGAATACTGCATAATACAACAAAGAGACGAAGTACCCAGAGTGGGAGTTTTGTTATAAAGTTTAACTTTAAAATTAGTCCAGTATCCTAGTACATCCTAAGTTGCATCAAATGGTGGGGTAGTATATTTCCTTTTTTCTTGTATGGGATGTGACTGAGATCGACAATCTAATTTCCGACCACGGCAGCCCCCCCCCTCCCCCGGATTACTTTTGAATATCCCGAAAACTGCTAAATGTTCGCACTTTTTCGGGTTTTCCCCCCATTTTGACCATGAAGTTGCACATTTTCGTCAATAACCACCCTATACATTTTTAAACTAGATTAAAGCTTCTACAATTTGAGACCAGAATGGGCACGGTAGACATAATAGTGTCCGATATTTTTCAAAGTTTGGCAAATTGTAAGCTAATTTTCATGTTTCATCATATGCAATTGTCTTTATATCTTCAACCAGGAGAACCCCTGCGTGTTTCACACGCCAACCCTGTTGGAACTTTCTATGCACATAATCATGTTATGTTTTCTTTTTAATAAAGGTGTAGGGTTAATAATAACCCCAAAGCTAAGATGGTAAATAATGTTAAATGTTCAAATCAAATTATTTCTTATATTTAATATCAGCAGTTTTTATAAAGGTTAAAAGAACCGGCAAGGCTCAGGTCTACACTTTAATAAACAACCTATAACCTAAAAGTTAGATATAGAAATAATTGCTTCAAAGTTGAAAATCAGCTGTTAATGGAAATATTAGAGCAAACAGCTGATATAGTGTCCCCTTGTAAGTAATATATAAGCTTAATAAGCTGTTTCACATTTCCTCTTGCTAGTAATATACAAAACAGAACCGTGTGCCATAAATTGATCTGTTCACCTATATACCATCATTTTAAAGAACATACGAACTTGAAAGGCAAACATTATGTTAACCTTTCAATCTACGCCGACACTCCAAGCGACAACAAGGTTAACCTGTACGCCACGCCCACAACAGATCAAAGGATTATTTACCACAATATAATGCCCTCGTGCGAAATACTAAAACACATTCAAACACGTTGCTTGCGATTAACAAAAACATAAATATAGACGAGGGAAAGTATACTTTGTCCCTCGCAGCCTTTGTGATGCGCAACACTGGCGTAATTACGTTACAAAAATCACGTCCAAATAACGCCACTGTATTTGTATTCTCCGTGCTGCCCTTCAGCTCGACTTAACCCGACATGTGACGGAAGTTACCGAAGCACGTCGCGCTATCACGGGGCTTAAGTCGGTGTTGAATTTCAGTTTCTGCAGCTTCAGCAAACATTATTCTATGTGTTCTTTACTATTCCGAACAAGCTGTAGTACCCGTGTTAGTGAGTTAAAGGGCTCCAGAGCTCCCTATCTCGGCAATGTTAAAAATACAATATTTAAGGAAAATTTTCAGGGAAATTACTGGATTAAAATTAGTAAAATTTTATCAGTGTGTTAGTACTACTTAAATACAAAATTTAACACGATGGGTTTGCAATACAAACATTTGAATACATTTTGTCATTATTTTTATAAAATAGAATTTTGACCAGTTTTTGCCATATTTCTCAGTCATAACTTAGAAATGATCACTTATATTACAAAATGCTCTCTTTAAAACCTGTAGTACACTCCATTAAACAACCCCTGAAAATTTCAGATCATTATGTTAGATGGATTTTGATAAAATGTTCCTTTTGTGAATAAAATATATGATTTCCGGAAAACATGTTTAAAGTTTTACTTACATATTCAATACATACCAGGCCCATATGCAGGGTTGCCATCAGCTGAATATCATTAAAGACTGTATAATCAGGTTAGGCACTACAGAAAAAACTAAATATCCCTACCAAAATGAAAATTCCCACCATATGCGGAATTTTAATTATTTTCAAATTGAATGAATCATATCAAATTATTAAGAACTAGGGGAGACCAATGGGTGCTCCGCACGCCAACCCCCAACGTAACCTTCTAAAAACATATGTTATGTTTTATTTATAATAAAGGTGTAGGATTAATAATAACCTCAAAACTAAGACGGTAAATAATGTTAAATGTTCAATTTAAATTATTTCTTATATTTTAAAGCAGTTATAATAACGGTTAAAAGAACCAGCAAGGCTCAGGTCTACTCTTTAAAATCCTAACCTAAAAGCTAGAAATACAAAAATAATTGCTTCAAATTTTGAAATCAGCCGTTAATGGAATTATAATATTATTATTATTATTATATTGGAGCAAATAATATTATCTGTTATTTTATTCAATTGGTTGCTATGGTAATAAATGTAAATACATGTGTTGGTTTATTATTCTAGTCCTAACCTAAGAATTTTTCCGATTAAATTTATGAATATTGAAATAAAAAAAGGTTTTTATCGAAATGAATAATAGCCTATGTTACTCAGGGATAGTGTAGCATTTTATTAGTAAAACTATTTTTTCAATCGGTTCAGTAGTGCCAGAGATTACCCCCTACATACAAACAAACAAACAAATAAACAAACAAACAAACAAACAAACTTTACCTCTTTATAATATTAGTATAGATATGATAGCAAATGTGTGTTATTCTCATGTGACATACGAACCAAAAACAAATTTTTACCCACTTAGAGTTGAGATATACTAATAAATTTAAGCTTGTTTTAAAGCTAAATAAAAGGGCAATGAGCCCCTTAAAAGTAATGAGAACGGAAAATAGTGAATTTGTGGAAATAGTTATCAGTTTTATCGAACAGCGATGTTTTAATTGGATAAGATTAGAGGGCCGTGGCGATACATCTCACTAATATACCGTGAGATGTAATCTCAAGTTGACTACTTCAGCCGCCATGTAGGACGTTTTATTTTGTGAATATATTGTAAACTGTTGCGGATAAAATGAGTTGAACGAATTTACAAAATTCAGTTTATAAAAATACACAAGTATATAAGTAGAATTTTTTCGCATCTCATCCTTCAGTCCCGGCCCACGCGTTGCATGGTTCCGCTCGCAGCGAAAAAACTCTCTTTGAAACCATCCCTGAATGTATAAGAAATCCAAAAGTCCCGGAATTTTTTTTTTTTTTACTTTTTGATGGGAGAGATTTCAAAATTGATCCGCGTATTTCTAACACACCATTGGAGGGTGACACCTAAATCGCCATCAAATACAGGCAAAACAGAGGAAATGAGTGCGAATGCAAGAGTATTCTTTGTAGTTTGGAATACTTTTCATGTATACTGTTTTAGCTTAGAAAAATAACGTTTTCACCCTCTTAAAGTAATGGTATCAGTCCTAAATGTATGCGAAATCGAAAAATTGATATAGTTTAAAATATTTTTAATGAAAAAAAAAATAAAATTATGGTGTAAAATTTACAGTAATACTTATTAATACTTATGTGATATATTAAATTTCCCCACTCCAGGTCTCTTAGGAGATGACATGGGGCCCTCCTCATCATCCCTCATATCTACGGGGTAGTCTGCATCCCCAAGGGGTTGAAAACTATTTCAGATAATCTGCACAATTACAGTGCATTTCTTGGTCGGTAACTATGAGGCTACTGAATTTTAATCATGATTTGTGCATTCTATATCATTATTTGACCACGACACAATTAACACGTTCACTGCTAAGGACGCACATGTGAGCTTGACACTGAACACTATGAGAAGCGGCCGACGCACAGTACATTGCACGCCAACCCCTGTATTCTGAGTATTTTCAATACACAATGCATTGCGTGCTTCACACGCCAACCCCCGTATTGGAAGTATTTTCAATACACCGTGCATTGCGTGCTTCGCACGCCAACCCCTGTATTCTGAGTATTTTCAATACACCGTGCATTGCGTGCTTCGCACGCCAACCCCCGAATTGGAAGTATTTTCAATACACAGTGCATTGCGTGCTTAGCACGCCAACCTCCGCATTCTGAGTACTTTCAATAAAAAGTGCATTGCGTGCTTCGCACGCCAACCCCCGTATTCTGAGTATTTTCAACACACCGTGCATTGCGTGCTTCGCACGCCAACCCCTATATTGGGAGTTTTTCAGTACACATTGCATTGCGTGCTTCGCACGCCGATCTCCGTATTGGAAGTATTTTCAATACGTAGTTCAATGCGTGCTTCGCACGCCAACCCCCGTATTGGGAGTATTTTCAATACACATTGCATTGTGCATTGTCATAAACGTTGTTCTGAAAACCCCTAAAAAGAGTAGTTTTTTTTTCATTTTTCGGGGTGACGCGGGGATTTTATAGCCACGGGACCCAGATTTTCGCAATCAGCGCCCCAAAAATATAAAATACAAGTGATCTGGTTCGTGGTTCATTTCCTGAGGTCATACCTCGCTTGTTTAATGGACTGTAATTAGTTATCGACCGTTCTTTACATTTTTACACAGTTAAATTGAAATTATCCACCAATTTTATTTCCGAAGGTTTCCAAAAATCAATACACAAAAACTACAAAAATTTTGTATTTCTGTTTATTGTAATCTGTAAAAACACAACAGTTCTGACCGCCGCGTGGTTGCATGTCCTTGCACTTAGACCGATAATTGCCTCGGTCCTTGCGAGCAAACCTTCACCGCAGACGACATAAACCACAGAGTCGATCGAAATAATTAGTTTCAAAATGGCGGTCGGTTCAATTGAAATGGACTTAATCCCAAGGACGCAATGCTGGATGCTAAGCCGACCAGCTGTTCTGTATGTTAGTCAATGCCTCATGCGTGCGCAATGCTTTCTCTGTTCACCACTTTGACAGTCAGCTGATTGTAATGCGATGACAGCCTAATGGAAAAAGTCATGTTGTCGGACAGACAGCGCAAAATGTTATTAGGTCGGCGATTAAGTATTGAACAATGTGTAACAGTCGAATATGAAAGTTTATAAATGCACGAAATAGCTTCCTTCAGGCTATTTATTGAAAGCAGGTCAGATTAAAAATTGTTAAAAGGATACAAACTGAATTGCATACTAATTCCACCACGCAGCTGAACCGCTGACGGGAGTTGAGTGAATTTCCAAAATTGAGTTTGTAGTCCTATGTTTCAGGGTTTCAACCAACAATTTGGGAAATAGGTTGCAACGACGCACGAGTTGCACGACGCTGGGGGAGGAAGTTTGTTTTCCTTTTGTCCCCACGTTGCGACGTCAACCCTGCAACGACAGACCTTTTTTATGACGTTCGGGAGCCACCTCTGCAATGTAGCCCCGACGCTTGTCTGTCTGTAGGATTTCCCTACTTTGTTACAGAATAAAGAGATTATATCACCTACTGGAAGTTTAAGGCAAATTAATTTTAATAGCCTAGGTGATATAACTCTGGTTAAGATAACTATGCCTATAGTCACCTTAAATAAAAATATTTTATTAAATTCCTTCCAGTTATTCAAGTTACTATTAACTTTAAATTTGCTCAGCTCAGTAATTAATATTATATTTATTTGACAATCTCTGAGGAGTGAGAACAGTGGAACTTTACCTAGAATAATTAAATTATTTGTGCTTTGTGAAATTTCGTTGGAAATGCCAACTTTGCGTTTCCGCCCTTCAATATTGATCATACACTGAAAACAACTTATCATATATGATACTTAGATAATAGGAATCTCTTGAACAAGGTAAATTAATTATATTAATTGAAATCAAAAGAAAATTTATTCAATAAAAACTCAAAATACTCTGTGGTTCTTTCCACTACAAAAACATAAGTTTTAAACTACATTTACTATTTACATAAATTTTAACTCTTTTAGGTAGAACCATTTATTATTCATTTATACTTAATTATTCCTTCCTTTTTAATATTTATTATTTAATTATTTAATTATGAAAATGATTTTATATATTTAATTTACAAGATTAATAATTTTATATTTTGAAAAACCTAATTTTTTATCTCAACCCAGTATCAATAATTATTTAAATTTAACTCAGGCAATATTTTAATAAGGGATATCGTAACTTTTCTGACAGACCTTTTATTACTGCGACCCTGGACTCTGAACACCTTTCCCAAGACTGTTGATTGAAATACAGCTTCCCTGAAGTCCGGTTATTGTTGGTGCGGTTGAACGTCTCTCGTGGTCTCAGCTTTTGCCTGGTTTGACTTTCCCTGATGTCTTCTAACGTTTTCCCTGATTTGGTTTAATGCCTTCCCTGATTTGGTTTCCGCTTCTTATTCCAGTAGTCCTTCAAAGTCCATGTGTGGTTCCAGTTATCGTCATTACATCAGTCCTGTGATTCCTGTAGACTACGTCATTTATAGATTTTTTGACGCACCCGCTATATAATTAACTATAGCGTAATTCACTCAAACTGTCCAATCGTTTTTTCACTGTCTGTAATACTAACTGATCTTACACTGTCTTTGTTCATTTAACTCGTAGTTACGTTTGATAAAATTTTAATGAAAACTGTTACTTGAAATATTATATCGCATAATATTATAATTAATTAAAATGTTCACTGTTTGATTGACACATATCTTACTGCTGTCTTTATAAAACACTGCTTCTAAGTACGTTACTATAACATCGCAGATCCGTCTAACAACGTCGATCTAAAGAAAAATCTCAAAGAGAGAGAGAGAGCGATTCCAGATTCCAGATGAGCGATAGATCGTTAGATATATCTGAGCTTAGATATATCGTTAGATAGGTGATAGATGCGCGGCTCCCGCTGTACTCCACTTATATAGCCTCCCTTGCCGCCTTCCGAGTACCAACTGCCTTTCTTATTTTTCCATTCCTTGTTCGATATCTTGCCATGCAACTTGCATTGATTTCTTTAAGTTTTAGGTTGGTACTACCCCCACTAACTTCTTCGTTAGGCCTTGCCATCAGCTAATCTAGATCTCCCCTCCTAACATTTTCTCCTATTGTCTTACGCATTTTCCTCGTAGTTTTCCTTTAACTGCTTTTTTGAACTTGCGGTTTTCGTAATCGTATTCCTGATACATTTTCCTTTCTTCTCAAACTTGAGTGATGGTCGTACTACGTTTGGTTCGCTTATGGCGCTGCCTCGCGTATTCCGCGGTTTTTCCTCACGAAAACTTTTCTGGTTTTGAAGGAAAATCTTTTTTCTTTTTTCTTCTATGCTGGTTATTATTTTATGATATACTAGCCAAAATTTCCATTCTGTCCGAAGATTTTTCTTCTGTTTTTGGGACTTGCAAAATTTGCCAAATTTACCATTTACTTTTGAATTTGAATTTTAACTTTAAAATTGATACTTTCGATTGAGATTTACAATTTTATACCCTTACTACCTTCTTAACACTATGTTATTATTTTTACCACCTTTTTCATTCTATTTTTAGCAAAATATAGGTATGAACTTTCTCACCTATTATTTTAATTAATTAACAATTTATAAACTTTTTATCTTATAAAACTTTTACTTCTTTACAACTTGTTTACTTTTTCATTTTCCCTTTTTCATTTTTTATGGTGCTTTTTCACCTTCAAACTTTAACCATTATCTCTAACTTTTAAAATACCAAAAATTCCTTAATTTGTTATTTAACATTTTTTATGCAATTTTTCTTACGCTTTTCAAAAATATCTTTTTCATTTAATTTTGATGAAATTTGAGAATTTTTTATAACTTTAACTCTTTATAACTTTAACATTTTTTATTTTACAAAATTGTGACTTCCATGAACAATGTTACCACCTCCCGTGTTTCACATTTACCCATAAAATTCATTAATTTTATACTTTTATTTAACACCTTATTCCTGTATAAAAATAACTAATTTTTCTAAGTCTTTCAGGCAACTTGAAACAAGTTCCTGGACAAAAGTCCATCTCTGTTGACACAGTACAGTTGGCCGGGACTTGTCGTATTCTAATCTAGTTAAGTATAGGGTGAACCTCAACTTCTGCTATGAAATCTTGATTTTTGCAGTTTTACAACAAAACTCAATTTTTCACGCATTGCATAAGGTTTATCCGTTGCAAGGTCTATTCACGACGGTGCTGAATAGCTGCAAAATGCTTCGCACGCCATTGGGAGTATCTTCAATATACAAAGCATTGCGTGCTTCGCACCCCAACCCTCGTATTGGGAGTATCTTCAACACACAAAGCATTGCGTGCTTCGCACGCCAACCCTCGTATTGAGAGTATCTTCAACACACAAAGCATTGTGTGCTTCGCACGCCAACCCTCGTATTGGGAGTATCTTCAACACACAAAGCATTGCGTGCTTCACACGCCAACCCTCGTATTGGGGGTATCTTCAATACACAATGTATTGCGTGCTTGAAGCACGCAATGCATTGTGTATTGAAGATAAACCCAATATGAGCAATGGCATGCGAACCATTTTGCAGCTATTCAGCACCGTCGTGAATAGACCTATTTCCCAAATTGTTGGTGGAAACCCTAAAACATAGGCCTATAAACTTAATTTTGGAAATTTGCTCAACTCACGTCAGCGGTTCAGCTGCGTGGTCGAATTATTTCCTTTGATGCTTTGTTATTATCAATAGCAATAGCACATTATCACAATTAATTGTATTAATTGCTCTGTATTAAATAAGTGAGTGTATTTTAGGAGCCTTAGCTGGACGCACTTGCTACTACAGAAGTCACTTCTGCTCAAATATATTTCCGCCGCACTTCACTCCCACGTACCAGCTGCATGAATCATATCCAGTTTATTTTCATATTGCACGACTTTGCCAAAATTTGAGACAGACATTCCTAGGTCATTAGTCTGTAATGAATTACACTCGATGTTGTGTTGCGGTCAGAAGGACAATGCGTTTGAATTATTTTACTGGAATACTTATGAAGTTGAAGGTAAAAAACATAAAATTAAATATTTTAACGTTCGAGCTCTTAATCTATACATTATTTAGGGGGCATAGAAGCTGATAGCTATTATTTGTGATGTGAAAACACAACTGCTGAAATAATTTGTATGTAAACGATAACTTGGAATTATTTTAAATAATCTCTTCATTGTTCTATGATTAGTGGTGGCACCACAAAGAAATAATGCATGCAAAATTGGGTTACTGGTATTCCCAAGCAGTCGTGCCAAATCGATTATTTCCATCATAGAGCTCAGTTTGAAATCTATATATTAAAAGGCAAGCACAAAACTTGCCGTCCTTTTTTCTCAGCTTGTGTGCATCGTATAGGAGAAATTCGCGCATACCGTTAGAAAGGTAGTGTCCTGTAGATGAGCAGAATCCCATTAAAATTTACATCGGTCCTCAGGGATACGTCCCAGTGGCCCTCAAAGTTTCAATGTTAATCTTATGGAAGGTCAATCTTAAGGAAGAAGAAGAAAGATTTCTTTTGATTATATCAGGGGCACAAAAAACAGCTGTTTGTATGAAAAGCTTAAAACAGCTGATTTTGATCAACAGCTGATTTTGATCAACAACTGATTTGGATCAAAAACTGAATATAATTTTAGGTTAGGTAAATCAAGCAATAGCAATAGCGAAGCATTGCCGGGTCCACTAGTATAATTAAATCTATGAGGCGTTTCTATACATTTACGGCGTCGCCCGTGATGGTTGGTATTTTCAGTCTTTTTAACGTAATTGTATTCTTTATAAGTGTTCAGTCAGTGAGTGGTATTGGGCTTTTATATATACAGATCTTAAATAATAAAAGCACTATTGTCATAATAATAAAAGATCTGAAATTATGATTTTAGTAACTTTTATCCCCCCAAACCCCTCTTAAAATTTCGAATTTTTTCAAACCCTTCCTTAGTGAGCACCTATGGCTCTAGAGGAAGCTACATACCAAATTTAATTTGAATCCGTTCGGTAATTTTGGAGAAATCGTGATTTAGTCATTTTTACCCCCCAAACCCCCCTAAAATTTCCAATTTTTTAAAACCATTTTCTAGTGAACACTTATGGCCCTAGAGGAAGCTACATACCAAATTTCATTCCAATCCGTTCGGTAGTTTTGAAGAAATCGTGATTTAACAACTTTGATCCCCCCAAACCTCCCTAAAATTTCGAATTTCTCCAAACCCTTTCTTAGTAAGCACCCATGGCCCTAGAGGAAGCTATATAAAAAATGTCATTCCAATCCGTTCGGTAGTTTTGAAGAAATCGTGATTTAATAACTTTGATCCCCCCAAACCTCCCTAAAATTTCGAATTTCTCCAAACCCTTTCTTAGTAAGCACCTATGGCCCTAGAGGAAGCTATATAAAAAATGTCATTCCAATCCGTTCGGTAGTTTTGAAGAAATCGTGATTTAATAACTTTGATCCCCCCAAAACCCCCTAAAATTTCGAATTTTTTCAAACCCTTTCTTAGTAAGCACCTATGGTCCTAGAGGAAGCTACATACCAAATTTCATTCCAATCCGTTCGGTAGTTTTGAAGAAATCGTGATTTAATAACTTTGATCCCCCCAAACCCCCCCTAAAATTTCGAATTTTTTCAAACCCTTTCTTAGTGAGCACCTATGGCCCCAGAGGAAGCTACATACCAAATTTCATTTCAATCCGTTTTGCAGTTTTTGAGAAATCGTGATGAGTGAGTCAGTGGTATTTCGCTTTTATATATGTAGATTATCAAAGCAACCAACTTAGCAAATACATGAATAGAAACGCCTCGTAGATTAAATTGCATTTCAAACTAAGTTTATTATTATTCACAACCGTCTGCATTTTTAGGTTAGATTAACAAACTAAAAGCAAACACAAACAAAAATCAACGAAAAATGCTTACAGTATTAAAATTCAATTAAAACATCTGTTGTTACATATTATAAATAAAACAGCTGATTTAGATCAAAAACTTGACTGACATAGAATTAACATGGAGCAAAAACTACCTACAAATACGACAATTTAAAGGTATATTCTTATGTTGCCATAAACGCATAATAAGAAAGAATTTTGCAAAATTTGTATTTTAAAGTGTTAAAAATCTAATAAAACAGCTGTTCGGCTCTAAATCTTAGCGACACATGTTTGTTTACATTCATTGCCATAGCGACCGACTTGGTTACATATTATAAACGAAACAGCCGATTTCGATCAAAACTTAACATCATTTTAGGTTAGGCCTACAACGAAACAAAACATGTTTACTTGCGTTCAATTTGGCGAATTTAGAATCAGGTATAAAATAAAACCCGAACACAAAATCTCACGACAAATACGTTTACTAACCTCAAACGCGTTTCGACGACAATGTCGCCATCCTCATTGTCTGTAACCCGTGCATCACTGACATTGTCGTTGAAACGCGTTTGAGGTTAGTCGCCCAGTCAACGAATGATTCTAAGCGGAAAGACCAACTATGTTACATTGTTTGGGGTACCTAGATTAGATTAGATTAAAATACGTTTGCGTCGACATTGCAATAATAATAACAATAAAATACAGCATGTAATACTAATAAAATATACCGGTTATAATAATAATAAAATATAAAGGCGAAAAACACAATAATTCGACTTCCTATGGACGTATGACGATATACATAAACTAACTCAACCAAAGCGAGAAACAAAACATTTTTCCGTCGACATAGCAACATAATAGCAATAATAAAATAAAAGAATATACTGAGGCGAAATACACAATAATTTGACTTTCTACGAACGAGATAAGAACTGGAGAGAGCTCACGAGGGTAGACCGCGTGGGGAACAAATAATAAAGTATTCCAATGCGAAGAAACGTTTTTTTTTCGAAAATTACCGATTTTCGAGAGCTTATATCTCATTAACGGTTATAGATAGCAAAAATACTATAAGTATATAAAATGTAGAGAATTTTGTCAGCTTTAATTTTGTATACGTATATATTTTTTTTATAACCAGCGCCTACTGAGATATAGGCAAAAAATAAAAAAAAATGGTACCTTGAAACCCCCCCCCCTCCCACCCTCTTCCGTCACCCCTAGGGTCAAGGACTTTTAGTATGTTATAGGTACCCCAAACAATGTACCATAGTTGGTATTTCCGCTTATTGACTTTCCTTCTAGACCCCCCTTTTGGGCATTCGTTGACTAGGCTATAGTAAACGAATTTATTGTGAGATTTTGTGTTCAGGTTTTATTTTATCCAAGTTAACGTTCTCACAAGTCAAGCTCGTTAGTTATTTATTTTATAGAATCAGGGCATTATACTTTACAGCTAACAGTTTTTTTTTTAGGTTAAAACAAACAAAAGGCTTACTGTGTTGTAATTCAATTCAAACAGCTGTTGTTACGCGTTATAAATAAAACAGCTGATTTAGATCAAAGACTTGACAGAATTTTAAGTTAGGACTGCAATGAACCAAAACGTGTTTATTTGCAACCAATTTGGCGAATATAGAATCAGGTAATTTATACTTTACAACTAACAGTTTTTTCTAGATTAGGTACAAGCAAACAAAGTGCTTGCTGTATTACAAGTCAAACATCTGGTGTTGCATATTATATAGTTCCCTTTAGTTGGTAATACACATTAACGGTGAAATTACAACTCATGCAGCAAGTCGAATTATGGGGGATGGTCGTGTTAGGTATGTACAGGTCACCGTTCAATCGTAATTTCTGTTAATATATCAGAGTATGCAATCATCTGTTTACATTGGCTTCAACGCCGGGGTTGGTGAGCGAAACGAGCAGGGGCGGACCTCCTAGTATGTTTATATATACAATTAAGTATGAGCCCTATGGCCTTGTTCAAATTATTCACGACTGTTTGATATTACATTTTAAAAAAATAATTTTAACAAAGATTCACGCCACAAAAATTTTAAACATCTCGTAATTAATACTTTGACGAGGAAACAATTTGAAAACATTTTTATCGAAATTATAAAAGTACGGATATAAAATCATGTCACCGTGTTTGCATCAGTTGTTTTACTACATTTTGCGAACATCCTGTATATTTTTTCTGAATTTTGGTACGCCCTGTAGGTGAAAATATTTCCAAAACGGTTTCTCGCAATCTTCTATTTCCGAGATAACAACTATGGTCCAGACTATTGCCCTGCCCTGTACGAATAACCATTAAAATGCGTAAGTATTTCAGTTGTAAAAGAAATTACCATCTGAAACATCGACGAATAAGTTTAGTAAGGTTGAATGATGACCCAGATTTCCAGACGTTTCAATATTTAATATTGTGCGAGATTAATTAGATTGTAACACTGCAGTTCTCAGCTGGGACTTGGAGTGGGGGGGCAGGGGGGCAGGGGGGCAGGGGGAGGGTCGATCAAGTTTCTGTATTTAGCAGTGGATAAAGCAACGCTTGAAATTAGAACGAGTTATTTTATAAACACTGAACCAATTTAGTGAACAAACGTTTCTTGCTGTTGGAAATGCGGATTTATATTCCAAGTGATTTGTTTATATTAATTTAACGATATTGGAAAACAAGTTAAGTAAATATCTGTGCCGTTATTTGTTTCGTAAAATGTAACGGATTGTAATGATACAGTACGAACAATATTCAAATAATTCGACCACGCAGCTGGACCGCTGACGTGAGTTGAGCAAATTTCCAAAATTAAGTTTATAGGCCTACATGTTTTAGGGTTTCAACCAACTATTTTGGAAATAGTATTCACGACGGTGCTGAATAGCTGCAAAATGGTTCGCACGCCAGACAGCATGTTAGGAGTATTTTCAATACATAGAGCATTGCGTGCTTCGCACGCCATTCTGCATATTGTGAGTATTTTCAATACACAGTGCTTGCGTGCTTCGCACGCCATCCCCCATATTGGGAGTATCCTCAATAAACAATGCATTGCGTGCTTCGCACGCTAACCCCACGGTGAAATCCACCAAATGGCTTTGAACCGGGTAATTTTATGGTATTTTACGTTTTGATCGATTTTGGGGGAACCAAGCGAGCTATAAGGTCGTGTAAAAAAACAAAATGTGCAGAATAACATCCTATATTTATATTTGTAGAAAACAAATCTAAAAATGATCATTCTCGTATTAAAAATCTCAAAAGAAATTTACTTCCGGTCAAAAAACGTGCTTCCGGTTGTTGGATTTTTTTGGCTAACGAACTCGTCCGAGCGACGTAGACAACCAACATGTGTACCAAATTTGAACCAAATCGGACTTAAATGCGGCCGCTAGAGTGCGAACACATATATACATATATATATATATATATATATATGATTTTTAATGACACCCCAAAACGTGTTCTAGGGACCATGATCGGTGCTCATTTGCTACTCCCGACCTTGGGTCTTACCATAAGGGCCACTGCAATAGCTCATTTTTCCTATGGAAATTCGCTAATAAGACACAATCAAGAGTTTAGGCGCTTTCTATTCTTTAAACGTCTTTAAAGTATAACACAATATATTTTTTTTAATTGTTTTTCCAAGTCCAACCGTTTTAAATTATGTTTTAGAATAATAAACCTCATCGGCTGTAAATATTCTAAACAGTTTAAGTTGGGAAAATAATGAACAAAATAAATAATGAACGTCTTACAAATTCACGTTCACAAGACCTAAAAAACTTAATCTCTTTATATAAAAGCTAATGTTTGTTCCTTTGTCTTCTATAGACTCAAAAACTGTTGGACCGATTTCACTAAAACTTCCATAGTCTGTTCACATTAATGTCAGGAGTGTTTGGACATTAGAATTACTACAACCAAGGGGTTGAAATAGCATTGCTACACCTATACAATAAATATAAATTTAACTAACTTACTACAAGCTGTAAAACTAAAATTGTGCAATACTACTCTTGAGTTATAAAACTTAAGCAACACTGTTTTAAAACATACGAAATAATTTGATACATCATGTTTGTTTGAACATTTAACATTATTTACCATCTTAGCTTTGAGGTTAGTATTAATCCTACACACTTATTATAAAGAAAACATAGCATAATTATGTGAATAGAAAGTTCCAACGGAGGTTTCCCCTAGTTAAAAATAAACTAGTAATAAAATTATGAACGTTTAGTAAAAAAGAAAATTTAATGTATTTTACTATATACAATAAAGTTAAATTTGTTGACTACAGTCTATTAACTTCAAAGGGGAATTTCCACAAACTATTTTCTTTGTATGCAACGAGAACATTTTTGATGGACGTTCTGACACAGTTCAAACTTTGTGTTGTTTTGTCTAAAGAAAGATAACTGTTTCACCTGTGTAAAACCTCTGGGGACATATATTTAAAGCTTTTTGTGGTTTTTCGTACGGTACAAAACAACCCTCTCTTCGCTGTTTATAAACTCGGAAAACATTTTTAGGGAACTTTTGTACACTTTTGTTGTCGGTTATTAGTGTAGAAGGACCCCCCCCCCCCCCCCTCTTTATTAGCGAGGTAATTCATTGACAGTAAGTGCACAGATCTAAATTTCTATGTGGGTTATTAGCGAATTTCCATAGGCAAACTGAGCTATTGCGGTGGCCCTTAAGGTAACACCCAAGGTCGGGAGTAGCAAATGAGCACCAATCATGGTCCCCAGAACACGTTTTGGGGTGTCATTAAAAATCATATGTATATATGTGGTCGCACTCTAGCGGCCGCATTTTAAGTCCGATTTGGACCAAATTTGGTAAACATGTTGGTTGTCTACGTCGGATGTCAAATGTTCAAATCAAATTATTTCGTATATTTTATAAGAGCAGTTATAATAAAGGTTAAAAGAACCAACAAGGTTCACAGGTCTACCCTTTAATAAAAACCTGACTTAAAAGCTAGAAATACTAATAATGGCTTCAAAGTTTGAAATCAGGTGTTAATGGAAATATTAGAGCAAACAGCTGTTTTATCTGTTATTTTATTCAGTTGGTTCCTATGGTAGTGAATGTAAATACAGTCAAGAAATATGTGTTGGTTCATCAGTATAAGTCTAAGAATCTTTTCCGACTAAATTTACAAATATTGAAATAATTTTTTTTTTGTCAAAATTAATTATAGCCTATGTTACTCAGGGATAATATAGCTTTTTATTAGTAAAACTATTTTTTCAATCGGTTCAGTAGTTCCAGAGATTACCCCCTACATACAAACAAATTTTACCTCTTTATAATATTAGTAGGCCTATAGATCAGTTTATAATTCTGCACAACCAACAGCATTATTAGGTTAGATTAACAAACTGAAAGCAAACAAAAACAAAATCATCTAAATTGTGAAGTAAAAAATGCATTAACTGTCTGATATTTTGTAAAATGTATATCTCATAGATCAGCAAGCCAATAGCATTACCAAGCCGTCTCCTAATTTATAGGTTTAATTTTTAAATTTCAAAGTAAAATTATATACATTTCTTTATATTGTTCATGTTATATTTTTTTACAACCCTCAAAACGCTCTTTCTAAAAACTATATCGAGTGCGGAATGTACGACCCGACTAGATCTAAAGCTTGCGTCTTGGGAGCAAACTATAGTTTCAAAGTAAGCCCACTGCCAAACTTCTATCAATAACACTGTGACGGAAGCATTTTTTGTATGACTAATGATCAACTCATATAAAAGCGAGTGTACGTCCGTACGTATATACATATACTAGCTGACCCGGCATTGCTTCGCTATTGCATAATTATTTTGGTGAAATAAATGCGACAAATGATCGTGATTTAGTAACTTTGACCCCCTCCCCCTCCCCTGAGATTTCGAATTTGTTTAAACCCTTTCTTAGCGAGCACCTATGGCCCTAAAGGAAGCTACATACCAAATTTCATTCCAATCCGTTTGGTAGTTTATCCCCCCAAACCCCTCCTAAAATTTCGAATTTTTTCGAACCCTTTCTTAGTAAGCACCTATGGCCCTAGAGGAAGCTACATACTAAGTTTCATTCCAATCTGTTCGGTTTTTGGAGAAATCGTGATTTAGTAATGTTTACCCCCAAACACCCCTAAAATTTCCAATTTTTTCAAACCCTTTTTTAGTGAACACTTATGGCCCTAGAGGAAGCTACCTACCAAATTTCATTCGAATCCGTTCGGTAGTTTATCCCCCCAAACCCCCCTAAAATTTCGAATTTTTTTTAACCCTTTCTTAGTAAGCACCTATGGCCCTAGAGGAAGCTACATACCAAATTTCATTTCAATCCGTTCGGTAGTTTTTTAGAAATCGTGATGAGTCAGTGAGTGAGTGAGTGAGTGAGCGAGTGAGTGGTATTTCGCTTTTATATGTATAGATAAGTTAGATTTAGTTATAAGATTGTTAGATAATCTAACTATCAAGACAATAAACAGAACTGCGAGCAGTAATATAAAAGTACAGGTATTTATGAAATATAAATACAAAGTTTGAATCCCGGGTATGCTAATTTCCTTACACTATATCTCTATTCTAATATTCAAGTTGATATTTCAAGATAGTATTAACTTAACCTTCTGCAATATCAGTGTGTACAGAGCACCGTAGCCCGCATTTACATGGGATCAATTGGCTTCGCTTTATCTGTTGACCGAGGACAGTACAACGCAAATCCCTTGGCCCTTTCCCTTGCAGCGGAAACCTGATTCTAATCTGTATAAACTTACATTTATTCCCGAACGTTTACTTCCACGAATAGAAATATGGAAATTTTAAAGGTTCGATTTGCATGTGCACTGAAGAGGATTTGAATATTGTTATTGATTTCCTAATGTTTAAAAATTTTCGGATATCAACTCCTATAAAGCGTGTGTACGTACGTGAGTAACAGATAATATAACATCTGATTTCACCGTCATTTTTAATACTTAAACAATACTCAACGAAGATTTTAAAATGTATTTGTGCATGATATAAACAAGTGTAATCAAGAGATTACTCTAGTAAAAATACACAATGACGTCGTATAAAATTAATTTAACTTTCGTACTTTTTATACAATAACTTTATACAAATGACACATTTGATTATCAGCTGATTGATCGACAATGTGCTCGTTCATCATTCTACGCATGCGTAATGAGTGATTAATCATTTCTGTATCACTTACTAACATTACCCAGTAAACCATTATTGAGACTCTTTTACGTTGTTATTGAATAGATGACAATCCATGAGAGGAATTTTATGCGGGATGGAACATAAATCAGCTGTGTTAATGAGCTGTTGTAACGGGCTTCGTCCGTGTTGGAAATAAGATACGGCTCTTACCAAGACCAATTTGTGAAAATAAAATATAGATTTAAACTTTCGTTGACCCACGACTATGAGGTGGGAAGGAGTGGGGGGAGATTTTAAAGTTTGGTTCCCCTAATGGTTCCGAAATCAGAGTTTGCATCTTGAATCGGATCAGAGGCTTGCTTCACGGGGATTTGAACCGGATACTTTTATGGTATTTTACGTTTTGATCGATTTTGGGAGAACCGGACAAGTTATAAGGTCGTGTAAAAATAAACCAAATTTGTAGAATAATCTCATATATTTTTGTTTTTTTACATAAAACCCGAAAAAGGTTTCATTCTAGGGCAATAAATCTGGGGTGGGGGGAATTATGATTTTTTGGCTTACGAACTCCGAGCGACTTATAAACCCAAACCGTGTACCAAATTTGGAGCAAATCGGACGTACATGTATGCAGAGTTTCATAAACTCCCTTTAACCCACTTTATTATTGTTGTTACTGAAAATAAGTTATCAAAACTTTGTACATATACTGTGTTGCATAATAGGACACATTTTTTTACATATCTGAATGTCTTTGATTTTGGGGGTTTGATGAAGG
>JAGFPH010001217.1:245098-262978 GCA_018207615.1 Philaenus spumarius | reverse complement strand
TAACTAAGACCTTTAATTTGATACCAAACTCGACCTATGCTGCTATTTAAGAATTTTGTCTGACTCCTCGTGGGCCGTCCCCCTTTTATTAAGGGATAAAAAGTGATAATACCTTAAAAAATAGACATTTATGGCTATTATTGATATACCAAGTCTCATTACTTTATCTATAATGGTAAAAAATATATTACACCATTCCGGGACTTTTCAATCACACTGTATATATACTATATATGATTTTTAATGACACCCTAAAACGTGTTCTGGGGACCATGATCGGTGCTCATTTGCAGCTCCCGACCTTGGGTCTTACCATAAGGGCCACTGCAATAGCTCAATATTCCTATGAAAATTCACTAATATTCAGGTAATCTTAATCAGGAAAGTCTACATAAATAATTCACCAGTGACAGAGTTTTTAAAAAATGTCAATTTCTGAGATTTCTGCGATCATCCGAAACAACATAAATACAAAGTTTGAATCCTGAGTATTCAAATTTCCTTACACTAATCTCTATTCTAATATTCAAGTTGATATTTCAAGATAGTATTAACTTAACCTCTAGCAATATCAGTGTGTACAGAGCACCGTAGCCCGCATTTACATGGGATCAATTGGCTTCGCTTTATCTGTTGACAGAGGACAGTACAACGCAAATCCCTTGGCCCTTTCCCTTGCAGCGGAAACCCGATTCTAATCTGTATAAACTTACATTTATTTCCGAACGTTTACTTCCAGGAATAGAAATATGGAAATTTTAAAGGTTCGATTTGCATGTGCACTGAAGAGGATTTTAAAATTGATATTGATTCCCTAATGTTTACAAATGTTCGGTTATTATAATAATATTAAATGGATTCTATATATTTTTTCGGAACTACATCCATACTAATATTATAATTTCAGTATATCTAAACGTCTACTAATTTCTTACTTTTCTTCTGCAGTTTCGGGTATTCACCCGTCATCAGAAATAATAAAAAGAGACACATAGACATAACACTTACATAAAACACATTTCACTCCATGCGGAGGTCTTTTTCCTATATTTTAATAGATATTCTGCTATTAGGGGCGGAGAAAAATCCAACAAATTAAAGATTATAAAACATTGGTTCAGCATTTCTTGAGTTATAAGTGTACCCGACTTTGTTTTATATATATACTAGCTGACCCGTACTGCGTTGCCCGTGGTGGTTGGAAGAAATCGTGATTTAATAACTTTGATCCCCCCATACCCCCCCTAAAATTTCGAATTTTTTCAAACCCTTTTTTAGTGAGCAGTTATGGCCCTAGAGGAAGCTACATACAAAATTTCATTTCAATCCGTTCGGTAGTTTTTGAGAAAGCGTGAAGAGTGAGTCAGTGAGTGAGTGAGTGGTATTTCGCTTTTATATATATACAGGGTGGTCCATATGTATGGGAACACCTCAATAAATTGGAAACTGTTACAAATGTAATACTGTAACTTTCAGGATAAGTTATTGTTCAAATACTCTACCTTTTGACATACAACTGAATTTCAACCCCTTCTCAGGGGGTGGCCAAGGGGTTGTAACTCAAATAGTTTAAATCGGAACACCCATTGTGTGATACATCAACTTAAAGATCTCTTTGAAACGAGAAAAACGGCATAAATAAAAATTTTCTACGATACTTCTATCCAAAATGGCGTCTGATTGAAATTTTGGTTTTCAAAGAAATAATTGGTATACATGTTTGATCAAAAATTTATTGAACAAATACCAAAATAAATTGAAAGAACTCTGTTATTTATTTAGTAATTTGTTTATTAGATATTAATTGCAAATTTAAGAGGATAAATTGTTTTTACAGCATTTTTGATTTGAAATGTATTGAAACTGTCACGTGACAATTCATGAAATTTAGAAAATGCTATTAAAGTGACCTATACAATTAAAATTAAAAGTTACATTTATCGAAATAAAATAAATAATACAATTATTTTGATAACAAAAATATTTGTTCAATTAAATTTTGATCAAACATGTATACCAATTATTTCTTTGAAAACCAAAATTTAAATCAGCCGCCATCTTGGATACAAGTGTCGTAGAACATTTTTATTTATGCCGTTTTTCTCGTTTCAAAGAGACCTTTAAGATGATGTATCACACAATGGGTGTTCCAATTTAAACTATTTGAGTTACAACCCCTTGGAAACCAAAATTTAAATCAGCCGCCATTTTGGATACAAGTATCATAATTTTTTTTTATTTATGCCGTTTTTCTCGTTTTAAAGAGACCTTTAAGATGGTGTATCACACAATGGGTGTTCCCATTTAAACTATTTGAGTTACAATCCCTTGGCCACCCCCTGAGAAGGGGTTGAAATTCAGTTGTCTGTCAAAAGGTAGAGTATTTCACGAATAACTTATCCTGAAAGTTACAATATTACATCTATAACAGTTTCCAATTTATTGAGGTGTTCCCATACATATGGACCACCCTGTAGATAGATATAATACATTCTGGAAGAAACTAAACCCTACAGGTCAGTCCAAGTACTTCCTTGCTTCTAGTTACGCGACACATGCATTCCGTATCAATAAAAAGACAAAACGATAATGTTCTACCCCACTCAGTCGACGTTGAAGTCACTCTATTGTATATTGTAGAGCACTTACTGAGTGGCTGGATCGCTGTTTCCAGTTTCTTTGTACTGCAAAAAAGAGTTCTTTCTTTTATACTCTGTATTAAAACTTTATTGGGATAGTGGTACTAAGTAATTGCTGTGCGAGGCGGAAAATAATTTTTATTCAACTATTAACAACCAATCACGCAACGGCGACGCGCTCGCTTCTCTCGCAAAATTTAAAGAGTTTGATATACTTTAGGTAGAATGTTGTGCTTATTGAACACAGGAAAATAGCCATACAGTAAAGACGAAACAATTAATAACGGGGTTAAATTTTGTAAAAGGAATGTATTCCATAAAACATGCCTTGTAAGTCGAGTTGCCCCTAAAGCATATCTTAGTACTACATGTAATATATACAGTAGAGCGTGACGGAACAGGGCGTTTCAGAAAAATGCGTGACGGTAAAATCCGGTTCACCGCCAGCAAACTTTTTTGGACTGTGCGCCTATAGTTTACACTTAAGGGTCTGCTCCAGTAAACGAGAAAGCAACCGGAAACGCAACCGCTTCTCACTCTATCCCTACCTAAACGGTGCAATTTCTTGCAGCTGAACGCTTTGACATTGCCTCATTTCAAACCATTTTATAAATCTATCTTTTGTAATTAAGTGTTGAAAAAAAAACTGAATATTCTTTATAAAATTTCAGCTTGCAAAATATTTTTCATTATTAATTTTTTGTAGTGTTAGGAAAAAAATTCTAACTTTGTACTTACAAAAGGTCAATTAAATAACAAATCAAAGCTTTAAAAAAAATGTAAATTACAAGACGGATGCGTATTGTGACTGTGCTTACAATGAGACCTTGCAAACAATTTTATGATCAAAAGTAAACGAAATAAATGGTTTGAAATTTAACATTGCTCTTATGGGATAAAAATCCAAGAAGGCCGCCACTACAGCAGACCCTTAATATTAAGCATTCAAAAATCATCGAACTACAGGAATTGTAAAAACAGTCTTAAACAATTTCTATTGTCTGGATCATTTTACTCGGTGGATGAGTTTTTTATCACGATACTATTTTGTGATAGATGCGATCTCTTTCTTCTTATTATTTTTTTTATTTTATGTTTGTTAATTATTTTTAAGTTTGTCTTCTTGTTGTTTAATTGTATTTTGTGAGTATTGATCAAATGTGTTGTTTTGTACTTGATTTATATGACTTGTTTTATAAAAACTAGGGGCTCTGCCCCTGGACGCTTCGCTCGCAATTGGAAAACTCTCTAAAGGCCCTCGCTAATATTTAGCTCGTTTGTACCTGGGTGAACGAGCATCGTTCAGTATTTTTAACAATTGGATTGTATCTATAATGTATCTATTGGAATATTTAGCGACTTTGAAGGAGGTATAAAAAGAAGCTGTACCTATTCGCCTTCTAAATGACACAAACGGTGGTATAAAAAGAAGTTCAGATTTTAAATTTCACGCGCATTAGACTTTATGCGCGTTTTTGAAGACATAAGACCTAGCGCATTCAATTCCTGACGTTAAACGACCCCTGTATACAAATTTTCATCAAAATCGTTAGAGCCGTTTTCGAGATCCGCGACAGATACAAAGATAGATACAAGAATTGCTCATTTAAAGTAATAGGATATTTCTCTCAACAAAACCAATAAGAAATAAATAAACTCTCTTATTTTGAAGGTAGGTGTTAATTTTCGACGCAAACCAAACTTAGTTTTAAAAATTGCTAATTAAAAAACACCTTAGCTACGCAAAACATAAACTGTCATCACCTGCTTTGATAATTTGAAAATTAACTTGTCTTTGAACAAAAGAACGTCATTTGTATACAAAAGAATACCCCACTCTCTAAATACAATTAGTTTATACAAATTAAACAAACAAGCTAACCAGGGTTTTTTTAAAGTAAGAGAATAGTAATGCCTTCTTTAGAGGGAAATGAACGCCACCGTCCGTTACGTTAATCCTATAAATACATGCACAAACCACCCTGCAGTCCCCCCATTAAACTCTAGGACGGGGACAATATTAATTGATTCATTTCCGCAGAGTAAAAAAAAACAACAATTTTTGCCTACATTCGCAAGTAAGAGCGGGAGAGGGACGTTGGGTTTAATATAATTAACACAGTCCAGAACTTTGCGAGGAAATAAAGTGTTTACGTGTTTAGAAACTGAAAGAGATTGTATGAAATGTAAACCTATAGGTATATATAATTAGGGCAAAGAATATACCTTTAAATTTTTGTTATCGTTACTTAAGTACATTTTGCTCCACGTTGATTTTTATATCAGTCGGTCAGGACATAGCCTCTTATATTAAAATATACTAGCTGTCCCGATCCGGCTTTGCACGGAGAAACAAATCAAAATTAAGTATGGGGATTTTTAGTAACTTTGACACCCCCAAAGACCCCCTAAAATTTCGAATTTTTTAAAACCCTAGCGAGCACCTAGGGCCCTAGAGGAAGCTACATACCAAATGTCATTCCAATCCGTTTGGTGGTTTTTGAGATTTCGTGATGCGTGAGTCAGTGAGTGGTATTTGGATTATATTCGTATATAGATTGAAATGATGATGCTGTGTTTTACGTTAACTAAATATTTATTTTTATTATTTGTTGAATATCAAAATTAGGAAACAATCAAGGAAAGATGAAGAGATGCATTAATACTTCTGGAATTAAAAGGCAAACATAATTAATACGATGAGAAAAACTGAAAAGAATAAAACATAAAATTGTATAAATGGTCGCTTCGTGGTCCTTGAAATACTCTACAAGGATCCTTAAAAGGTTTTAAGGAGCTCTCAAGACATTACTTTAGATCTAGAACGACTTATCTCGGGGTAATATTTATTTACGAAGTTTTTTTTTAATCTTTGGGATTTGTTGTTTATAATAGTGTATTGCAACTATTATAATAAAATAATAATAATAATGTGTTTATTTATAAATATCAAAAATAAGAAATACAAACTCAATTATTTATAAAAAAAAAAAAAAAAAATCCACGTGTGCTTAAGACAACACGGGAGTCTATGGCGATATTCTGATTTACACTTCAAAAGTATAGAAAATATTGAATAAAAACACAATTTATCAAATGAGGAAACACAATGTCCATTTCAGATTTATTACCAAGTAAACTATACTCCACTATATACACATGTGTACTATATATAGTAGAGGGTGACGCGTGACGGAAAAAGCGTGACGGTAAAATCTGATTCGCCGCCCGCAATTTTTATACGAGGTGCGCCTATTGAAGTTTTCACTTTGGCTTTGGATTATAAACTACTTCGCTCCGCTCCCAAAGGGTAAACGCGCGTCACGAGGTGAAAAATACAGGGAATTTTTACGGTATTTTACATTTTGATCGATTTTGAGAAAACTAGAAGTCCTATAAGATCGTGTCAAAGTACAAAATATGCAGAATAGTCTCATAAATATATATTTTTTTTCAGAAAAAACTCCTAAACAGTTTTATTCTAATTCGAAAAATCTCAAAATAATTCCAGTAAAAAAACGTGTTTCCGCTTGTTGGATTTGTTTGGCTAACGAAGTAGTCCGAGCGACTTACATAACCAACGTGTGTACCAAATTTGGATCAAATCGGACGTAGTGTCCATACACATATATACATATATATATATATATATATATATATAAAGTTTTTAATGACACCAGTAAACGTGTTCTGGGAACCATGATCGGTGCTCATTTACTACTCCCGACCTTATGTTTCACCATTAGAGTCCAATGAATAGCTCATCTTTCCTATAGAAATTCGCTAATAAGAGAAATTAGGTAGACACACATTTTGTCTGTAGATTAAAAAAAAGTAAATGTAAGCGGTCGTGGGACCCCCGTCAGGAACAAAGTTCATCACGCCTTTTCTTCAATTCTTTTACCAGCCTTAAGAAAAAGTACACACATAATTTTAATCTTTCAATTGTCGTTTATTATTAGTTTGTTTTTTATACAAATATTTACTGTTTCCGTAGGCCTACGTTAAATATTATTATAATAAAGGCGTAGAATTAATTATAACATCAAAGCTAAGATGGTAAACACAGTTAAATGTCCAGTCATTGTAAATACGTTCAATAAACATAAAATGTTGGTTCATCAGTCTAGGCTTAACCTAAAATTATTTTGTGTAAGCCTATGTTTAACTTATTTTACCTGTTTTAACGGCAACATAAATATTACAATAATTTTAGGTTAGGCCTAGATTTGAAATTACTTTCCAGGCCTGACCTAAAATTATTGTACGGTATGTTGCCGTCAAGGCAGGTAAAATAAACTAAATATACACACGAAAATTTTAGGTTAGACCTAGACTGAGAACCGATATTTTATGTTTATTGAATGTATTTCATCTCGCTTGACGATAATATCTGAAATACGCCGGACGGAACCGATCGTCTCTTAATTTAAATTGATGGACCAAAACACACGTTTCTTGAATGTACTCACATTCGTTGCCGTAGCTACAAATTTGATAACGCTTTTTCGTTACTCGTATTTTATATTTGTCATCGCCGTAGCAACCAATTCATAACACTTTTTTTCGTTACGCGTTACATTTTTATTTGTTAACCCCTAACACAACCCGCGTTAAGTCACTTCGTTACTAAACTATACACAATATTTTGTCTGTTGTGACTGTTGCATGAAGTTTGTTTAAAACATACGAAATAAAGTTTTTGTTTTAAATTAAACTTGTAAAGACTGATATGAAATCTTCAAAGGAATACTCCGGTGCAGTGTATAGAGGGTTTCTCCCTTTAGTGGCGTAATTTTACATTTCTATTTCGTTTGTTGTTAGCGAATTTCCATAGGAAAAATGTGCTATTGCAGTGACCCGTATGGTAAGACCCAAGGTCGGTAGTAGCAAATGAGCAACGATCATGGTCCCCAGAACACGTTTTGGGGTGTCATTAAAAATCATATATGTATATATGTGTTCGCACTCTAGCGGCCGCATTTTAAGTCCGATTTAGTTCAAATTTGATACACATGTTGGGTGTCTACGTCGCTCGGACGAGTTTGTTAGCAAAACAAATCCAACAACCGCAAGCACGTTTTTTGACCGGAAGTCAATATTTTTTTAGATTTTCCTACGAGAATGAATTTTTTCAGAGTTTTTTCTACAAATATAGATGTAGGATGTTATTCTGCACATTTTGTTTTTTTACGCGACCTTATAGCTCGCTTGGTGCCCCCAAAATCGATCAAAACGTAAAATACCATAGAAGTATCCGATTTAAAGCCATTAGGTGGATTCTACCGTGGGGCCGTGGGGTTTGCGTGCGAAGCACGCAATGCATTGTGTATTGAAGATACTCCCAATACTGGGGTTGGCGTGCGAAGCACGCAATGCATTATGTATTGAAGATAATCCCAATATGCGGAATGGCGTGCGAACCATTTTGCAGCTATTCAGCACCGTCGTGAATAGACCTATTTCCCAAATTGTTGGTTGAAACCCTAAAACATAGACCTATAAACTTAATTTTGGAAATTTGCTCAACTCATGTCAGCGGTTCAGCTGCGTGGTGGAATTATTTACTTTGCGTTTTTCACTGTACAACCTCCATTTTACAATAGAAATGACGTCAGATTTAAGACAAAACAAGGGTATACACAAAACAAGACAGAAAGAATGTGTTGCCGTCACGCGACGTTCATTATCTAAGTGATGTGTAAACGATGAGGCGATAATTAGGGGGGGGGGGGGGGGGGGGGGGGAGAGGTGCAATTATATGTAAAGTTAAACATTGAGAGTGGAGTCACTTTAGCGGTGTCGGATTGCAGGTTATTAAACAATTACCGTAGCATACAGCCTTCCACGTAATTATGACCAAACAGTAAAACTAGCTTCATCTCTTTTGCACAAGTGTAAATACACGGTATTAGAAAGAGAGAAGGATATATACAGTTTATGAATTACTAGGCTTTGTATAATTGTAAGGGTATTTTGTTAATAATTTCCGTAGGAAAGACGAGTTTGCAGTGACTGTTATGGATTTTATGGAGACCTAAATCGTAAGTGGTCCATTGAGCACCGATCATGATCCCCAGAATACGTTTTGGGATGTCATTAAAAACATCTATATATATAAAAGCGAAATACCACTGACTCACTCATCACGATTTCTCAAAAACTACAGAACGGATTGAAATGAAATTTGGTATGTAGCTTCCTCTAGGGCCATAGGTGCTCACTAAGAAAGGGTTTGAAAAAATTCGAAATTTTAGGGGGGGTTTGGGGGGATCAAACTTATTAAAAAACGATTTCTTCAAAACTACGGAACGGATTGGAATGAAATTTGGTATGTAGCTTCCTCTAGGGCCATAGGCGCTCGCTAAGAAAGGGTTTCAAAAAATTCGAAATTTTAGAGGGCAATTGGGGGATCAGAGTTATTCAATCACGATTTCTTCAAAACTACCGGACGGATTGGAATGAAATTTGGTATGTAGCTTCCTCTAGGGCCATAAGCGTACACTAAAAAAGGGTTTAAAAAAATTGCAAATTTTAGAGGGTTTGGGGGGTAAAAATGACTAAATCACGATTTCTCCAAAATTACCTAACAGATTGGAATGAAATTTGGTATGTATCTTCCTCTAGGGCCATAGGTGCTCACTGAGAAAAAGTATGAAAAATTTTGAAATTTTAGGAGGGGTTTGGGGGGATCAAAGTTACTAAAATCATAATTTCAGATCTTTTATTACTATGACAATAGTGCTTTTATTATTTAACATCTACATATATAAAAACCAAATACCACTCACTGACTAAACACTTAAAAAGAATACAATTACGTTAAAAAGACTGAAAATAACAACCACCACGGGCAACGCCGTGCGGGTCAGCTAGTATGTTTAAATGTGTTCGCACTCTAACGGTCGCATTTTATGTCCGATTTGGTCCAAATTTGGTACACACGTTCGTCGTCTCAGTCGCTCGGTTGAGGTCGTTACCCAAAAGAATCCAACAACTGGAAGCACGTTTTCTGACCAAAAGTAAACATTTTTGAGTTTCTTCTTACTGGAATGAGACTTTTTGGAGTTTTATCCAACGCGTGCGCCAGGGCTGGAGGGTTAGGCACAAACAAATTGTAATAATATATTTCGCATACGCAGGCAGCTATTCACAAATAGTTGGTTGATACGCTAAAACATATAAACTTTATTTTGGGAATTCGCTCGACTAACGTCAGTGGTTCAGCTGCGTGATCGAATTATTGTCAATGTTATGTTTTGTGTACATTTTTTGTTATTTTGTTGCGTCTGCTATGTTTAAAATATTTTTTGTAAACTATAAAATCAAAACTATTGTAATCTAATAAAAGCGTGAGTTGGAAATTTATTTGGTAATTTTATACTGATATTATAAAGAGGTACAATTAGTTTGTTTGTATGTAGGGGGAAATCTCTGGAGCTATTGAACCGATTGAAAAAATAATTTTACTAATAAAAAGCTACACGCTCCCTGAATAACGTAGGCAGTTTGATAAAAACATTTTTTATTTCAATTTTTTTCTAATTTGGTCGGAACAAATTCTTAGGTTATTCCTAGAACGATGAACCAACACATATTTCTTGAAAGTATTTACATCCATTACCGTAGCAACCAATTGAACAAAATAACAGATAAAAGAGACATTTGCTCCAATCTTTTCATTAACAGCTGATTTGAAACTTCAAAGCAACTATTTGTATTTCTAACTTTTAGGTTAGGTTTTTATAAAAGTGTAGTCCTGATCCTTGCCGGTTCTTTTAACCTTTATTACAACTGCTGTTATAAAATATACGAAATAATTTGATCGGAACATTTAACATCTTAGCTTTGGGGTTATTATTATTCCTACACCTTTATTATAAATAAAACATAACATGATTATGTGTATAGAAGGTTCCAACGGGGTTGGCGTGCGGAGCACGCAGGGGTGTCCCTAGTTTAAAATTAAGTTTTTTTGTTATTTTATGTAAAAGTAAGTAAAATATAACTAAATTCGTGATTCAAAAATCGTTCGAAGACTATTTATTATGTATTAGGATAGTATTGTTTTTCAAATAGGATATTATTATTATTGAATTTGCAAAAGAGTTTAGAAACAATGTTTTTATATAAATTTGTGTAATAATTAATTGTGTGCGAAATAATCGTTTAAAGTAATTTTTTACTTGATTAGTTTATGTATGATTGCAGTGGATCGAACTAATTGAAAAAACTCTAATTCTAAAAAAAAAATTAAATAGAGTAAATAAATGAAAAAATAAGAGTAATTATTTAAGGGTCTTCTATACCTTGAAGAAAACTCCCGAGTGTACAGTATGATTTCAATGCAAAAGGCCTGACTCAAGCCGCAAAATCGTTGAAACATGCATTCGTAATACCGTGTTTTGGATTCTATTTATAAATTAATAATCTGGGAAACTACTTTAAGTTATAAAGAAGGCTTTATATTTTTTACGTGTTAGCTTAAAATATGGAAATTATTGCTTAAAATTCCCAAAAAAAAGCGTTAAAAGTAATCAATTTTTACTCAGTTAAACTGTTGATTAAAATGAGTTGCCGTCGATTTCTTTCAATTATGAGGTATAAGACAAAAGCACAAAGCCTTTAAGAACAATTTAAGATGTTTCACAACTTTTTATGTTGAAAAACGGTGTCCGAAACACGGTAATACGAAGTGCATATTTTTGCTGTTTTACGCAAGGTATAGAAGACCCTTAACAAATATAATTAGGAAGATAAGGTAAAATTGTTACAAAATCGTGAGGACTTGTAAAAAGAATCTTGAAGAGAATTAAGGAGCTCTCAAAATATTACTTGAAGAGGTCAACATTTAATTATTGAAGCGTTTTCAACATGTTCTGGAGAAATATTTTATCTCGTACTAATACTTTTCAAACCGTATTTATTTTAACAATTGTACCAAGAGTTTTCCGCTCCACCGCGACAAAGCAGTAGTTTATTATTTTTTACGGCTAACCTTAAAAGGAAAAACGCGAACCGTCGATCACTTGTCTGTCTGTCACAGTATATTCCCACCGGTACCGTTGAAGGGATAACAATCTAATTTTCTACAGCTTTAAAGCGTAACGCTTCGATCACGCAGCTGAAAGCGCTGAATAGCTGCCTGCCTGTACGAAATATATTAGTGGAATTCGTTTGCACCTCAGCCTCCAGCCACGGCAACGCCTCGGATTAGAAGCCGCCACCACGGTAAAAATCCCCCAAGTATATTTCAACCGGGTATTTTACGATCTGATCGATTTTGGGGAGACCGATGGGGTAAAAGGTTGTGTAAAAAAGTAAAACAATACAAGTACAGAATAATAACCTAACCTATATACAGGGTGTCCCACGAAGAAACGGGGAAACTCTCAGGACTTGTTCTTCAGGTGAAAATAACAAAAAAAGTTCATATAAACATAGGACCGAAAGCTCTTAGTTTCCTAGATATCCGCCATTTTGTTTTTTGTACTAAATAATTCATATCTCGAGAACGGTTTGACTGATTGAGTTCAAACTTGGCATGATGCTTAACCTAACAATGATATATCTCACGAAAAATAATCGATACTATCGAATCTTGCGTTTCAAAATAGCGGCTGTTTGAAAATTTCAAACCTAAATAACTCAAAAACCGTACATTTTAATGAAAAATGTCAAGATACCTTTTTTGTAGCCCTTTTGATTCCCTATCGGGAGGTGTAACTGTCAAAACAATCGGATGAAGGATAATAACTGAAGGTGATTACAGCAAATGTACATACAATATTGCTGTGTTTTCCGTGTTGGTATAGTATGCCGGGTTGAACAAACCAATTATTACACATAACTTAACTATTATCTTTCATCCGATTATATTTATGATCTTAATATAAAGAAAAAACTAAATTATTAAAAAAACTAAATAATTGACACCGAAAAAAACCAAAAATAAATTAAATAAATTATTATAAGTCTTCTTCAGACAAGGGTTCTATCGAGACTTCCTTTATTTAAACACAACAAAATAACCGTAAATTTTCGATTAAATATAAACTGTAAATAATACGCCCTAAATGTATATCTATTTAACCAATTTAACCAAAACTTCAGAAACGAAAATCTCAAACAGATTCTGAGAAATAGGCGCGGTTGGAAAAAATATTAAATGCAAAACCAACGAACAGATGGTCGCAGTCACGTGGCCTCTAGCGACTGGAACTGGAGGATCGGGTTCGACCAATAAAAAAATACTCCGCAGTCAATGAAGATATTGTTAAGGCCGTGTACTCGTTCACCTCACTCTCTCTCTCGCACACACTCGGGACTCCAAGTAATTGCAACTTTTACAAGAGGCTATGAAAACACTTGCCAACACCAAGTACTGCGCGTCTCTGTCTCGTAGGGAGAATGTGATTCTTTGAACTTTGCCACCGTTCTACATTGTGGTACCATGGAAACTATTTATTCTACAACAAACTTTAAATGGGAAGTAATACTAACACAAATATGAATAATTCGACCACGCAGCTGAACCGCTGACGTCAGTTGCGCAAATTTTTAAAATAAAATTTATAGGACTATGTTTTAGGGTTTCAATCAACAATTTGGGAAATAGGTCTATTCACGACGGTGCTGAATAGCTGAAAAATGGTTCGCACGCCATTCCGCATATTTAGAGTATCTTCAATACACAAAGCATTGCGTGCTTCGCACGCCATTCCGATTATTAGGAGTGCCTTCAACACACAAAGCATTGTGTGCTTCGCACGCCAGCCCCCGTATTGGGTGTATCTGCAATACACAATGCATTGCGTGCTTCGCACGCCAACCCTAAGGTAAAATCCGCCACATGGCTTTGAACCGGTTACTTTTGTGGTATTTAACGATTTGATCGATTTTGGGGGAACCAAGCGAGCTCTAAGGTGGCGTAAAAAAACAAAATGTGCAGAATAAGACCCTACATTTTTATATTTGTAAAAGAAAACTAAAAAAAAAAAATAATTCTCGTAGAAAATATCTCAAAATTAGTTACTTCCTTCCGGTCAAAAAACGTACTTTTGATTGTTGGATTTTTTTGGCTAACGAACTCGTCCGAGCGACGTAGACAACCAACATGTGTACTAAATTTGAACCTAATCAGAATTACAATGCCGCCGCTAGAGTGCGAACACATATATACATATATACACTCCAAAACGTGTTCTGGGGACCATGATCGGTGCTTATTTGCTACTCCCGACCTTGGACAGCAATAGCTCATTTTTCCTATGGAAATTCTCTAACAAGGAAGCCAGAAACTACATGTAAATCTATTAAAATTTTTTTCATTGGCGTAGGATTAACATTACCTAACCTAAGATAGTAAAGTTGATGTCTAAATAAAATTTATGATATAAGAACCACATTAGTTAAAATAATTCAATCAGCTGACCGCTGAGTTGAAGCCAATTTCTAAAATTAAATGTAGGCTGAGTATACGTTTTAGAGTTTCAACTGACTATTAAATTTTGAGAAATTGGTCTACTCACGAAGGCGCTGAATAGCTGCCTACGTGTACGAAATACATTAGTAGAATGTGTTTGCACCTCAGCCTACAGCTCCCGCTCTACTTCGTTCCGCTCGCACCGAGTTTGCACCTCGACCTTGCGGCCTTGGATATAAATGTAAACCTAAAGTTTCTCACGTTTACACGGAATGTTCTACAGATAGTAGTCGACTTGTAACTTGGCAACACATATCACTTGTAGTTAGGACCGTGCTGGGTACAGTGATCGTTAATAATTCACAGATTTTGGTTTCCATTTTATCATTTTAGTGGGCTTTTTGGGTATATGGTATTGTAATGTGTTTCACTTCGCGTTTTAATATTTCTTTGCAGGAAGGGTGTGTAGGAGACATTTTACAAATTCCCATGCTGTTTATATAGTTTCCATAAAGGCAATGTGTATACATGACGAAAAACATTTTTTGCGAAAGTGAGGTCAGTTTTACAAAACTGAAATGGAAAAAAGAAAGCAGACAGAAGTGAAAACTATAAACATGATTGTCTATAGAAAGGCCTACTTTATTATAATTTTAATATCTGTTATTAAATATTAAAGTTAAACAGCTCATTTGTATTAAAAGTTTAACAAAATAATTTTAGGATAGGTTTCTGTAAAGCATTTACATTCCTTACCCAAGTTAGCAAATTAAGACATTAAAAAAAAAACGGTACCAGATAATTGCCACATACTTTCTCCCTGTTGAAACTTTATACCTTCCCAAGCATTGGAGATTGTTATTTAGAATTATTGCAAAAGTAGGAAATAGTTACCATGGAAAATATTAGATGCATGTAACACACATCCATATTATATTATTATTTAAACTATTCGCTCGATTTCAAACAAATTTGCACCAAACACGTCAATTAGGCCTGAATAGATGCACGAAAAAAAGGTTTTGAAACATTTGGAAAACAACCACCTTTTTGGCCAAAAACCCCCAAAAATCAGTTATTATTATTATTATTATTACCTATAAGAGAATTTTTAGAAAGATGCGGTTTTTTGCATATGGAAGGGTAAATTAAGGGCTACAAATAAGCCAAATTTTATCAAAATCGTTACATCCGTTTTTGAGAAATTTTGATTTTCTCGTTTTTTGCCATTTTTGGGGGGGTAAAACCCCCTAAATATAAAAAATTTGAAAAAAATGCCTGGAGATATTCCGGAACTACCTACATACCATGGACTCCAGCTCTGTACACATCCTTACAGACACACAGACAGACATCACCAAAAAACCACTTTTTTGGGTTCAGGGATCACCAAAAAAAAAAATACCACTAAAAATATTTTTGGGTTCAGGGAGCACCAACACAGATAATTCCACTAAACAATTTTTTGGGGTTCAGGGAGCACCGAAACAGATAATTCCACTAAAAATTTAAATTCGAAAATTTGGACGAAAACAATACTTTCTCCATATACTACGTATAGGGTGGAGAAAGTAAAAATGAGAAAGTACTATGTCTATTTCATCGGTAGCGCGACGTGACTAAATCCATACAGCTGTTGAGTTTAAGCCTTCGAATTTACCACCGCCTATTTTATTTCGTCGGTGTTTTCTTCATTTACGATCAGCTGTTATACATTAAACTTCGGGTTTATATTAATTAGTAGGAGTGTAAAACAACGAAGAAGAAGACATGTAAAGCGTCTTACTGACGAGTTCGTAGCCTATATTTTACTTCATCCAAAAAGTGCTCGGTGCCCCTAAAGAAGTTTCACTACGTAATGAAATCCTCACGAACTCCGATCACTAAACAAAATCAATGTTTCTATTGTTTGAGTAATTTTACTTTCTCACTATACTTATAGTATAAAGAAAGTATAGTGATCGCAAAAAAAAATCGATGTTGAGATTTTTGTGGAAATATCCGTTTTGGGACCCCCGAAAAAGTGGTTTGTTCAAAATGTTGTCTTTTTGTCTATATGTATACAAAGCTAGAGCGAAAACTATTCCATCGATTTCAAACAAATTTGCACCAGACATGTCAAATAGGCCTGTTTAGATGCACAAAAAACGGTTTTGAAAAAATTTGAAAAACAACCCCCTTTTTGACAAAACAAAATCCACAAAATCAGTTATTATTTATTTATAAAAAAACGGCTCTAACGATTTTGATAAAATTTGGCTTATTTGTAGCCCTTAATGTGCACTACCATATGCAAAAAGCTTCATCTTTCTAAATATTCTCGTTTAGCTAATAATAATAATAATAACTGATTTTTGGGGGTTTTTTGGCCATAAAAGGGGTTGTTTTTCAAAACATTAAAAAGAAACAACCTAAGGTTTTTGAAAAGGTTGTTGTTAAAGGTTGTTTTAACAACAACCTTTTAAACAAAAGGTGCATCTATAAAGACCTAAGTGACGTGTTTGGTGCAAATTTGTTCGAAATCGATCGAATAATTTTCTCACTAGATAACAATAATAATATTTATTAGTTAATCTCCAACTTTAATAACAAATCACCTCTCCTACCCCACCCTACAAGTCACATTGAATCTGTTTAATATTTTAAATATGTTTGTGAGAAAGTATGTGTCAGTTCCTGGTACCGTTTATTCCTATTGTTTTTGTTATTCTGGTCCGAGGAATACACGTCCTCCTGTTAAACACAATCTTCTCCTGTATAACCAAATTGTTTAACCTCAATACTCGGAACACTCCCATAAACTACGGAGGACCCCGGAGTATTTGCACCTGCGGGACAGTTTTGGTAAAGTCCGGTCTCGGCGCACAGTGGGTTTGCGTGTGGTCTCGGGTCAATAACTCGTCCCCCCCCCCCCCCCCCCGTCTTTTAATTGCTACAGCTGTATTCATAGATGTGATCATGTGTTGACGGTCGCCGCGTCGTGGATCCTTGTCTACCTTGGTCAACGCCTTCGGTGCTTTACGGTCCGGGGGATTGGGATTGTAGTTTATTTAGTCAGCAGATGCGTTGTCGACTTTGAGGCTGTACTGCACCCGTTGTCTGGATGTGTCGTCTCATTTACACAAGTCCGTGACGTATCAATGCCATGACAGTACGGTGTCCAGTATCAGTAGGCTTATAGAAGTTCAACCTTTTATTATTCTATTAAAATAGAAATAATTTAGCCCAAACTAGTTAGTGATAGTTTAAATTTAAGTTTTATGCTCGTAGGCCTAAGTTATTTTTTAGGCTTTCAAGAATGGAGTAAATAAAAAGGATTGTAAAAAAATATACACTATCAACGATTTTTAACCTGAAAGCCGATCATATAGAGAGTTAAATTAGTTTTTAATTTACAAACATAATTTTTCTTTTCCTCTCCTATTTCGCTTCAAATTAAAATTGTTTATTACATATACAGGGTTAGTTAAAAGTATGGAGACACCCCCTTAACTCTCCACCGAGCATTGATAGAAAATCCAAACCCGGGGGTTGTTTATAGGTCATAAAAGCACACTTTCCCAAGCATAGGGCAACGTTGCCCCCCAACTCAAAATCGGAATTTTTGGATGCTACTCAATATTTTTAAATGGGAAGTATGGTCATGTGATACCTCATTTAAAGGTATATTTAAGACTAGGAAAATGACATAAAGAAAATAAAAATCGGACCACCCAAAACAAAATAGCGGCCCTAAAAGTGTTGAAATAAATCGACATAAAGTTGCTAATATCTCGAAAAGGAAGAGTTTTTAGAAAAAATTTCAAGATACAAAAA
>JAGFPH010001217.1:229750-244998 GCA_018207615.1 Philaenus spumarius | reverse complement strand
TAAAGTTGCTAATATCTCGAAAAGGAAGAGTTTTTAGAAAAAAATTCAGGAGACAAAAAATGTTCAAAATTGCTTCAAAAATTTCAAATTGCTTGACCTAAAAAAATTGCTTCCAAATCGATTTCGTAAATTTTATTTTTACTCCTCCATCTTAAAAAATGTCTTAGCAACTGACCTTTTTGACAGTTTGGCCTGACAGGCCAATTTGCAGGAAATATGTCAGAGAATTAGTCAGTAAATTTAGAAAAACCGGAAGTGTTGCAAGTGTTAAAAATCCTGGTAGGCCTAAACAGAATGACGACACCGAGTTTGAAATTGTGGCCGAATTTGTTGAGCATCCCCAGTCTTCAACAAGGTCAGTTGCTAGGGCTATTGGAGTTTCGCAGAGAATTTTATTTTAAGGAATAATTAATCTTTTATAACAATTAAAGTTTAAAAAAAAAGTTTAACCTGATTTAATTGTATTTTTGTAGTATAATTATTTATTTCAAAACAATTAAAGGATTTTAAATTAAAAATGTGATTGCGGTAGCGTGTAAAGCGTAAAAATTTGTTCAAAATCATGTGTGACAACACCACATTTACATTAAAAACATGCATCTCAATCCAATATGGCGTACTCAAGATGGCAGTAAAAATTTATAACTTAATAAAAATCTATAAGCTACTACCAAACTGTGATATCTGATGATAAAGGGTCGATTTTTTTTTAAATTGAATAAAACAAGGGATTTTTGAAAATTTTCAACTTTTTACAAAATTGTTAATATCTCGAGAACGAAAGCAGATAATTAACAACCGATTGCGGCATCGTGTTCTACGGTAAAAAAATAGTTTGAAATGATAGTTTAAACCTTATCTTTACATATAAAAAATAAAAGTTCATTCCAATATGGCGGTCAAAAATATGAACCTCATCAAAAGAAAGTATAAACTAATCAATGATGTTCGGCGGTGGTTGGGAGTCGATATCTTAAGAAATGCGGAAACAATTAGGGGGGGGGGGCATTTAAAACTCACCCTGTTTAGAGATTACTCTGCCCGTGTGGTTCTTCCAACAGGGTTAAAACGCAAAATACTATAAAAGTGGTTAAAACCCACTTGGGGACTTTACCGTAGCGGATTTTCTGATCCAAAGCCGACGGTATGTTGGCAACACATATCAGTTGTGGTTCAGAATCGTGCTGGGTACAGTGTTTACAACAATCAAAATTTAATAAAAGGGAAAACAATCCAATGGACAAGTGAAAGCGTTGAACGCGCAGCAAAGCCTAAAAGCACGGCACACTCGCCGGCAACAGAAAACCTGTTCCAAATGAAAAACTCGCCGCCCTAAACCCAACCGTATCGTATTCTTTCATCAAACATAGGTTAGTAATTATTTAAATAAAATACTCCATTAAGCCCCGACGGACTTGGAGAGAGAAAAATGCAAAAAACTTGTCGCGGCGTCCGAAGCGATTAGCGTTATCAGAGCGTTATTAAAGCGGATGTATCGAAACGTCCGGGCGACTTGTCGAAATACCCGACACTCCGTTCTGACCCGTCCGCTTTAATAAGGTTGGTGACTCGGCTGCTATAGGTGATTCGTTTTAATAAACTTCGTAATTAATTATCGTCGCTTTTCTGTTTTAATTAAAAATAAGAAGGGGAAAAACTTTGAACATTTCAGCTGTGTTTTACGCATCTGCTAAAGGTGTAAATGGATTGGTAATTGTGAATATTTTTATGGTAATGAGGGTAAAGACTCATCATGACGTGCTGTTGCGCAAACTCCAGGGAAAGTCTCCTCACTTGTACCATAGATCATGAATAATAAAATAGCTTTGTATAACCTATTTGGTCATTCCCACAAAAAAACTTGCCCCTACTGTGTACGCCTAGGATCTAGGATACAGCAATCCTCCCACTCTACCCACGATCCAAGTACCTCTGTAGAAAGTCAGATTATACATTACTGTAATCTGTTTCCACTTGATTCACAGCGGGGGTGGTGAGCGAAGCGAGCAAGGGTGGAGCACCTAGTTGTAAATATTAACCATCATAACACAGTTTAAATGTGGTTTAAATCATTTATAGAACGTGAGCTCACTTGTGTGATAACCTTAAAACAGTTTAAAACCTGCAGTGAAGTGACATTTTTAAATCACTTACAAAATAACATATCACTTAAAAACATACTACATATAAATATATATATATATTCAAGTCACATGTAAATATTTCTAATCTCCATTGTAACACACGGTTACAACAAGGATGTGGTAATACTATGAATTGTACATACTCAATAGTGTTTGACCGTCTTTTGTCACAGAGTTTAGGTTGTGCTTCATATTTACCTGCAACAAAGAAATACAAACATTTAAAGTGTTTTCTAACCAACGCAAAAACACATGCAAAACATTATTGTTTTAAAGTTACTACAAAAATGTGATTTAAAAAGCTTAACTGATGAAACGCTTTTAGGGCAATCTATTTTGGTACACTCTTCTACGCCACCGTTAAAAGCTGCAGTGAAAATTGAACGTGTATCTATGCATATTGTTTATTACAAATGCAACTCAAAATAATTCATCCCATTTTTATTAAACTAAACGTTGGTTCCATGATATCCATACTGATACGTTGTCATGAGTTGTTATAGAAAGCGTCACTCACTTCCAAGATGGACACCATTCAGTCTAGGTGTATGACAAATAATGGAAACATATTATGGGGAATTGTGTAGGAGGAAGTAACATACCCAGGGCTTTCAACCAACAGAGAATAGTTTCACATAATGTTTCAATTGTTTATTGCTATAATCCTTCAAATTAACGTCACATAGAGGTGGCTGCTGTTCGATGGCGTAAATAAATGTTTTCGTGTCAAACATTTTGTCACTTTGAAGTGCATAACAATCACTTTGAAATAAGCAATTACCACTAGAATAAAGTCGATGGTTCTGACTACTGTGGCCTCTGTGGTAGATGCGCTGCGAGTGCATAAATTTCAACAATCACAAACGGTTACAGTAGGTTGAAACCCTAAAACTTAAATATAAACTTAAATTTGTAAATTCGTTCATCTCAGCTGCGCGATCAAACTATTACCTTTCCTCATAATGTTGCGTCAGCTGTATCAACCGATGCGAGCGAAACGTTTCGTATAAACAGTTTATCCACACTACCGTCCCGAGAAAGGTATATGGCGCGACCTCATTGTATTATTTACCGGGATATGTACCCAAAGTGTTTAGCCTAACCTTTGCTGTTTTGTGTTACATGAACAGTGTTGTAGTTATGCGATACCGTGCAACAGATATCGATGAATTCGTTACGTAACAATACCGAAACAGTCCAGCGTGAATGTCATGTAACACAACATATCCAATTACAGTATTTTGTTGCAGAATAAATATTATTAAACAGCCTGTACTGGAACTAGGCTTGCAACGTGTTGCCAATAACTAATCGTAATACGAGTTAACACGTTCACTGCTATGTAAATTTAGTGTTTCCTATACTAGGAGCTGACCTTTTATCTTTTATATTTATAGTGTAAATGAGTAGAAATTACTTTATTTTTGTATTTTTGAACCTTTTAACGTAATAATATATTAAAGCGGACGCACATAGGCTTAAAATATGCGTGCGAAGCACGCAATGTTCTGTGTATTGAAAATACTCCCAATATGGGGGTTGCCGTGCGAAGCACGCAATGCATTGTGTATTGAAAATTCTCCCAATACGATGGTTGACGTGCGAAGCACGCAATGCATTGTGTATTGAAAATACCCCCAATACGGCGGAGCCTAGCACGCAATGCACTGTGTATTGGAAAATACCCCCACTACGGTGATTGGCGTACGAAGCATGCAATGCATTGTCTATTGAAAATTCTCCCAACACTGGGGTTAGAGTGCGAAGCACGCAATGCATTGTGTATTGAAAATTCTCCCAATACGATGGTTGGCGTGCGAAGAACGCAATGCATTGTATATTGAAAAGACTCCCAATACAATGGTTGGCGTGCGAAGAACGCAATGCACTGTGTATTGAAAATACCCATAATAGAGGGGTTGACGTGCGAAGCACACAATGCATGTGTATTGAAAATACTCCCAATACGGGGGTTGGCGTGAGAAGCACGCAATGCATTGTGTATTGAAAATACTACCAATACGGTGGAGCGTAGCACACAATGCACTGTGTATTGAAAATACTCCCAATACGAGGGTTGGCGTGTAAAGCACGCAATGCATCGTGTATTGAAAATACTCCCAATACTTGGGTTGCCGTGCAAAGAACGAAATACATTTTGTATTGAAAATACTCCCGACTACGAGGGTTGGCGTGCAAAGCACGCAATGCATTTTGTATTGAAAATACACCCAATACGGTGGAGCCAAGCACGCAATGCACTGTGTATTGGAAAATACCCCCACTACGGTGATTGGCGTACGAAGCATGCAATGCATTGTGTATTGAAAATACTCCCAATACGGTGGTTGACGTGCGAAGCACGCAATGCATTGTGTATTGAAAATACCCCCAATACGGTGGAGCCTAGCACGCAATGCACAGTGTATTGGAAAATACCCCCACTACGGTGATTGGCGTACGAAGCATGCAATGCATTGTGTATTGAAAATACTCCCAATACGGGGGTTGGCGTGAGAAGCACGAAATGCATTGTGTATTGAAAATACCCCCAACATGGGGGTTGGCGTGCGAAGCACGCAATGCATTGTGTATTGAAAATATCCCCACTACGGTGGTTAGCGTGCGAAGCACGCAATGCATTGCGTATTGAAAGTACACCCAGTACGGTGGAGCGTAGCACGCAATGCATTGTGTCTTGAAAATACTCCTACTACGGTGGTTGGCGTGCGAAGTACGCAATGCACTGTCTGTTGAAAATACTCCCACTACGGTGGTTGGCGTGCGAAGCACGCAATGTATTTTGTATTGAAAATTCTCCCATTACGATGGTTGGCGTGCGAAGCACGCAATGTACTTACTGTGTATTGGGAATACTCCCAATACGGGGGAGTTGGTAGTGCACTGTGCGCTGGCCGCTTCTCATAGTGTTCAGTGTCAAGCTCACATGTGCGTCCTTAGCAGTGAACGTGTTATCTTATTCTGGCTAAATTATTGACATTCATTTGATTAGTTTTCTGTATTAAGTACAATAGTGTTTGTGCGATAGCAGTACTTCATTTACTTCCCAACACACATTCCGAATAATCAAAACCGATGAAATAATTTCTCGTTTAATTCTATCGCATCGGTAAGAAAATAAGTAATTTTCCAAACAGTAATAAATCGTCGCTGTTGACAATGTCCTATACAACCGTTGCCAGACACACGGCACACAACATGTCTATTACAGAATGGGAAAGGTGTCGTCGCGTAGGTGCATCTTTAACTTTACATACTCGGAAGCCGCGAGAATATTTGACTCCTTGCCAAGTACTCGCAAGGTGTGTAGTCAGAGACCTCGAGTGGGTAATTTGTGGTCGGGTAATGGTTTCAAAGTTTTGTTTGTCAAACATGGCGTCAACTGTTAAAACCGTTTGGAAAATAATTCGACCACGCAGCTGAATCGCTGAGATGAGTTGAGAGAATTTACAAAATAAAGTTTATATGATTTAGGGTGTCAACAACTAGTTGGGGAATTCATGAAGGCGCCTACGTTTACAAAATATATTAGTAGAATTTTCAACCTCAGCCTCCAGGCCCAGCTCACGAGCTGCTTCGTTTCGCTCGCAGCAGAAAATTCTGTTTACGAGTTTGCACCTTGACTTTGCGACATATGATTAACGTCTCACCATAAGAGTCACTGCAATCGCTCATCTTTTCAAGCAAAACAATATGTTTAATTTTGCATGTATTCCGTTAGAATTGCACGAAGAGGAACACGCCTGGGAAGTTGGTCTTCTATACCTTGCGTAAAACAGCAAAAACATGCACTTCGTACTATCGTGTTTCGGACGCCATTTTTTTTACCTAAAAAGTTGTGAAACATCTTAAATTGTTCTTAAAGGCTTTGTGCTTTTTTCTTAGCTATATATATATATATAAAAGCGAAATACCACTCACTCACTGACTCACTCATCACGATTTCTCAAAAGCCACCGAACGGATTGAAATGAAATTTGGTATGTAGCTTCCTCCCAACCATAGGTGCTCAATAAGAAAGGGTTTGAAAAAATTCGAAATTTTAGAGGGGTGTGGAGGGATCAAAGTTATTAAAAAAACGATTTCTTCAAAACTACCGAACGGATTGGAATGACATTTGGTCATTTGAATGACTTTTAGCGCTCGCTAAAAAAGGGTTTAAAAAAATTCGAAATTTTAGGGGGATTTGGGGGATTAAAGTTATTAAATCACAATTTCTTTAAAACTACCTAAAGGATTATAATGAAATTTGGTATGTAGCTTCCTCTAGGGCCATAGGTGCTCACTAAGAAAGGGTTTGCAAAATTTCGAAATTTTAGGAGGGGTTTGGGCGGATCAAAGTTACTAAAATCATAATTTCAGATCTTTTATTATTATGACAATATAGTGCTTTTATTATTTAAGATCTACAGTATATATATATATAAAAGCCAAATACCACTCACTGACTGAACACTTAAAAAGAATACAATTACGTTAAAAAAAATGACTGAAAATACCAACCACCATGGTCAACGCCGTACGGGTCAGCTAGAATCTCATAATTGAAAGAAATCCACGGCAACTCATTTTATCAACAGTTTAACTGAATAAAAATCGATTACTTTTAACGCATTTTTTGGGAGTTTTAAGCAATAATTTCCATATTTTAAGCTAACACGTAAAAAATATAAAGCCTTCTTTATAAGTTAAAGTAGTTTCCCAGATTATTAACTTATAAATAGAATCCGAAACACGGTATTACGAATGCATGTTTCAACGATTTTGCGGCTTTAGTCAGACCTTTTGTATTGAAATCATACTGTACTCTCGGGAGTTTTCTTCAAGGTAAAGAAGAGCCTTAATCATGGCTAGTAAAATATTGTGGAATTTTAAATTCAAGTTCTTTCCTGCATGTAAATAAAGTCATAACTTTAAAAATATAACTAGCAGGCCCGATCCGGCTTTGCACAGAGGGACAAATCAAAGTTAAATGTTTAACCAAAAAAATATATCCATAAATATATTGTGCACTATGTATTTCTAAAGGGGATTTTTAGTAACTTTGAACACCCAAACCCCAGTAAAATTTCGAAATTTTTTAAAACCTTTCTTAACGAGCACCTAGAGGAAGCTACATACCAAATTTCATTACAAATCCGATCGGTGTTTTTTTATTAACTTTGACCCCCCCCCCCCCAAACCCCTCCCCCCTAAAATTTCGATTAATATGGAAATTCGCTAATAAGAAAAAAAAGTAATATGATTTGATTTAGTAGCTAAGTAACTTTATTGCACTGTCCCTCATTTAATTATCGCGATGAGTGTTTGTGTAGATACACATACATATGGGTTGCTCAAACTACGCACGTTTTACAGGACTGATCTGCACCTCCGTGCGATATTATCATTTTTAAAGATTTTAACTTAATCCTAATAAGACTTAAGTTCTTTTACGAGTATATATAAAACTATTTTTATTTGCAAAATGTCCTTAGAGACACACAGACTGTAAAGCCTTCAGTAATATCCTCTGCCTGTTGGGAATAGAATCGTATATCTGCAATAACAGTAAACCATTTCGTCATAAACTCTTCCAGGGCAGAAATAGAATCAGTATCGAATGTACTGTATTATAAAAATAAATCTACACTTTATTTATGTTTTTTTATATCGTTCAAAAAAATTCAGTATTATATTGTTATTATTATTTGTCTTTAATGCCTGTTTCGGTGATTCTAGTTATACCGGACAGTAAGTGAGTGTTCGGATGTTACTCGCTGGACGGATTAACCGGTTATTGGAAATTAATCTACGTTACATTTATCTATTTCATAAATTTATTAGCGAATTTCCGTAGGAAAAATGAGCTATTGCAGTGGCACTTATGGTAAGACCCAAGGTCGGGAGTAGCAAACGAGCACCGATCATGGTCCCCAGAACACGTTTTGGGGTGTCATTAAAAATCATATATATTTGTGCGTTCGCACTCTAGCGGCCGCATTTTAAGTCCGTTTTGGTTCGAATTCGGTACGCATGTTGGTTGTCTACGTCGCTCGGACGAGTCCGTTAGCCAACAAAGTCCGACAATCGGAAGCACGTTTTTTGACAGGAAGTAACTATTTTTTGAGATTTTCCCTACGAGAATGAATTTGTTTTTAAGCTTTTTTTACAAATATAAATGTAGGATGTTATTCTGCACATTTTGTTTTTTTACGCGACCTTGTAGCTCACTTGGTTCCTCCAAAATCGATCAAAACGTAAAATACCATAGAAGAACCCGGTTAAAAGCCATGTGGTGGATTTTACAGCGGGGTTGGCGTGCGAAGTACGCAATGCGTTGTGTATTGAAAATACTCCCAATACGGGGGTTGGCGTGCGAAGCACGCAATGCTTTGTGTGTTGAAGGTAATTCCAATACGGGGATTAGCGTGCGAAGCACGCAATGCTTTGTGTAATGAAGATACTCAAAATACGGGGGTTGGCGTGCGAAGCACGCGCTGATTGTGTGTTGAAGATAATTCCAATACAGGGGTTGGCGTGCGAAGCACGCAATGCTTTGTGTATTGAAGATACTCCCAACATGCGGAATGGCGTGCGAAGCATTTTGCATCTATTCAGCACGGTCGTGAATAGATCTATTTCCCAAATTGTTGGTTGAAACCCTAAAACATAGGCCTATAAACTTAATTTTGGAAATTTGCTCAACTCACGTCAGCGGTTCAGCTGCGTGGTCGAATTATTTATTTTGCAACTGTTTACCAGTAATTTAGTTTTAGTTATCTGTATATACTGACTGAGTGACATAGAACAACGTAGAGGAAAGACTGTTTATGATTGCGGCGCAGATTGTTTTTGCAGATAATGATCAACTAATTGAAGCAGAATAATGATATATTTCTCCTGTTGCCAATTGACTCACAATTGAATTGGAGTAATGATGTAAGGTGCATTGTCCACAAAATTGAACTCCTCGATTTATGTTCTGAGAAGGTTCTGAGAATTATTGCTCTTTACCTGTTCTTCGGATGGCGTATTTTACTGTCATATTCAATATGGCTACACTGTGTGGGACAATGCTTCTAAGAGATCAATGTTAAAGGTATTCAAAATGCAAAAGTCTGCACTTACTCTATTTTTGGTAAGAGGCATAAAGATTAAAAAAGCTTGATATTTTAACTTTTCCTTCAATTTATATTTTGAGTTCGAACTTCCACACAGAAGTACACCATAGATATGATACAAGAGAAACACACAATTTAACCATGCCTAAACACAGGCTTTCTCAAACTACAAAGTCACCGACAGTTACCGGGGCCATCCTACACAACTGTTTTCCACATAAACTTAAGGCAATGACAGAGGAAAAGGCGTTTAAGAATTTACTTGAAGCAAGGCATCTTTTATTCTATGAAAAACTTCATGGGACTGCCACATATTGAATGATGAAGGTGTTTTACATTTGTACACGTATAATAGGTATTGGGAAATTATTATTAAAACCCTTCTTGCAGGCAAACTAGCCATAGTTTGTAGAATAGGCCTATCTTTCTATTTGTAAACCAAATCATCATCAGATTCATCTGATCAGTATGTATTATTACATAATTGAGAATCATTTGACTCTCAAAGTTCATCATCTGAGTCATAAAAAAAGTTTAAAATATCTTCTTTGCAAAGATAAAGTCTCGATCAGCTATATTTTCTTATCATAAAGAAGGGTTTTTTTGAAATTTTGTAATTTTAACATATAAAATTGGGTTTAAGAGGCAAAAAGTTGTAAAAAAAGAGAAAAATTGATGTTTTGTTGAATTATTAGTATGGTTGTTGTCACATTTAAATATGAATATCACTAGTTATTTTGTTTTAGTCCTGTATTTTATAGAATTTAGTTTTAACTGGTATCTATATATTAATAGGCAAGCACAAAATTTGTCGTCCTTTTTTCTCAGCTTGTGTGCATCGTAGGAGAAATTCGCGCATACCGTTAGAAAGGTAGTGTCCTGTAGATGAGCAGAATCCCATTATAATTTACATCGGTCTTTAGGGATACGCCCCAGTGGCCCTCAATGTTAATCTTATGGAAGGTCAATCTTAAGGAAGAAGAAGAAAGATTTCTTTTGATTTTATCATGGGCACAAAAAACAGTTGTTCGTATGAAAAGCTTAAAACAGCCGATTTTGATCAACAACTGATTTGGATCAAAAACTGAATATAACTTTAGGTTAGGTAAATCAAGCAATAGCGAAGCATTGCCGGGTCCACTAGTGTATGTTATTATCTGTGTAATATTTAAATGTCCTGTAACGCAATGAAGCTTGCCATAAGAAATTTATTTTGTCAAAGGTAAAAGAATAAATACAATACAATAAGAGATACAAATACGAAAACGTAAAGATGTATTCTTATACGGTCTTAGACACACACTAAGAAATTACTTCTTTTAATCTTAGTAGAATGAAAATGGAACATTTCAATTTTAAAGCGTAAAAATAGTGAACATTCGGGGGTCCACTCCCAGTCCTGTATAAGATAGAACAGCTGTTCCGATCAAAAGCTTAGCAACGCACGTGTGTTTGCATTCATTACCATATCAACCAAATTAGCAAATTTATAATCAGTTTATTACTATTCACAACCAACAGCTTTTTTGGGTTGGGCTGACAAACTAAAAGAAAACATAAAGAAAAACCAACGACAAATGCTTACTGTATTTATAATTCAATTCAAACATATGTTGTTGCATATTATTATAAATAAAACAGCTGATCAAACACTTAATATTCGGTCAGGCCTGCGATGAACCGAAACACGTTTATTTGCAACCAGTTTGGTAAATTTAGAATCTGGTAATTATTCTTCACGACTGGCAGATTTGTAATATAAATCAAACATATGGTGTTACATATTATATTGTTTCCTAGAGTTGGTAATATCAAAATTTGTTTGAAATGTTGATTATCGAAATATTATTGGTGAAATGACAGTCAAAATTGTCGTCAACTAATTCAAAATCGTTTCGAAAATAACCTAAGAACGTAAAATAAGTTATTAACGCAGAGGTAGGTAGATGAGTTTAGTCTGATGATGCTTAACGGCGAAACAGCTGTCACAATTATATTGTTGTTTTTGTGGAATTTTCCTTAAGTTGTATTCTTTACCTTGTGTGAAGAATAAAGTTATAGTGCAGGCAAACAAAGTGCAGTTGATAATACCGACTGTTGGAACTACAGAAGAGGGTGTTTAAACAACTTTTGTATGCGTTAAACCCTCAGGATTTCCTACCCTCTGATATTTTAGCACGCCTTTGCTTTTTTTAAACAAATTGAACAGCTTAACGGGATATAAAGTCTCGAACACGATATTAAATTTAACCCCGAAGCTCCACGGGGTCTGAGTCGCTAAGATGCGCTGCACGCTCCGAGTGTTTGGTAATTTCGATCCGTCAGCAAAACATGGGACGTGCTTTATTTCAAATTGAACCAACATTCATTCCGTCTACTAGGTCGTGTCTGTTTTCACGTCGTAATTTTGTACATTTTAATATCCGTACGGATTAAGTTTTATAATTGTTTAAACATATCTACAAAAAGCTAATCTTCATTAAGTAACGCTTTCAAAGTTACGCTTTATTTAAAACTTTGTATATTTTTTATATATTTCTTACAGAAATTCGCAAATATTATGGCCAAATGCGTTAAAATAAATAAATAAATCGACCACGCAGCTGGACCGCTGACGTGAGTTGAGCAAATTTCAAAAATTAAGTTTATATGCCCGTGTTTTAGGGTTTAAAACAACAATTTGGGAAATAGGTCTATTCACGACGGTGCTGAATAGCTGTAAAATGGTTCGTACGCCGTTCCGCATATTGGGAGTATCTTCAATACACAATGCATTGCGTGCTTCGCACGCCATTCCGAATATTGGGAGTATCTTCAATACACACAGCATTGCGTGCTTCACACGCCAACCCCACGGTAGAACCCACCACATGGCTTTGAACCGAGTACTTCTATGGTATTTTACGTTTTGGAGGAAGCAAACGAGCTATAAGGTCGCGTAAGAAAACAAAATGTGCAAAATAATATCCTACATAAATATTTGTAGAAAAAAACTCAAAAACAAAATTCATTCTCGTAGGAAAAATCTAAAAAAATAGCTATTCTGGTCCAAAAACGTGCTTCCGATTGTTGGATTGTTTTGGCTGTCAAACTCGTCCGAGCGACGTAGACAACCAACATGTGTACCAAATTTGAATCAAAACGGACTTAAAATGCGGCCGCTAGAGTGCGAACACGTATATACATATATATATATATATATATATATATGTTTTTATGTGACCCCAGAACGTGTTCTGGGGACCATGATCAGTGCTCATTTGCTACTCCCGACCTTGGGTCTTGCCATAAGGACCACTGCAATAGCTCATTTTGCCTATGGAAATTCGCTAAAAAGGAAGCTGTCGTGGGACTGCCGACTGGAATGAAACCTGTCATAAATATAAATCGTTCTTTTTATTGGTTTAGTACGAAATTTGATCTATATTTTTAACTTATCATAAACAAGATTGTATATAGTTTGTTTATTTTTATTTTTTAGATTTCAATTTTAATTGGGACAGGATAAAAATAATTATAAAATTTTGGATTAAAATAACATAACCAACGATTTATATTTATTACAGTTTTCACTTCTGTAGCGAACCAACACTGATTCCTTGAAAATCTTCGAGAGAGGCTCACTTTATTATAATTTTTTTAAATCTATTGTTTAACGTTAAAGTTGAACAGCTAAATTTTATTAAAAGTTTAACAACATAATTTTAGATTAGGCCTATACCGAACCGACACACATTTATCGCATTTACATTCATTACCATATCAACCGAGTCAGCAAATTTAGACAAGTAAATAGTTTGACTAGGTAATGCAATGCGAGTAGGGATCATAACCAAAGTGGACCAGAACCGGCAACAAATCTCATGCAATATTCATACAAGGGATTAACTATCTGCGAGTGTTACTCAGGCTTAGACAAGGTTGGCGGAGGGGGTGGGGGGGGGGGGGGGGGTATACTCTGCCGTGAAAAGTCAAATTTGAATCACGAGTTTAGTCTCAGTTCGGAGCTTAGCACAACTTTTAAGTTCTAAAACAGGGCGTGCACAAACTTTCAGAAGAGCTTAACAACTTTTAATGTATTAAAGATAGGACTTACCTTCAAATGACTTACGGTTCAGATAGGCTAAAGTTTTGGGAATCGATGTGAGTTCTCTTCGATTGAAAATCATAATTTGTGGGCAGCTTCGATATTTGAAATATAAATCCAGAAACAAAGAGGGCTAAGAAACTCGATTGGAGGTAGAGGACAAAAGCCAATATCTTTATTAGAGAATTTACACAGGAGTGATGAGCTATTGCAGTGACTGTTATGGTGAGTCCTAAGGTCAGGAGTAGTAAATGAGCACCGATCATAGTCCCCAGAACATATTTTTGGGTGTCCTTAAAAATATTGTATATACGTGTATATAAACTATTTGTAAATGCAATAATTCGCCCTTCAATCTTTAGCTTATGTAGTTTAAGTTTGGTATAATTATAATAAATAGACAGAGTGCTAGGTTTTCATCTAATCTTCCTTAGCCAACCAGTTGAAAATGTAACGAAAAAAATTATAAAATAAAAACAGTTCACATAAAAACCAACGATGAAAATATATTTATATATCTTTGAATACTTCGTACTTGTGATTTTTTGAAACGAGAGCATTGGATTATGCAAAAAATATATTCTATTTACAGTATACTAATATTATAAAGAGGTAGGTTTATATATGTAGGGGGTAATCTCTGGAACTACTGAACCGATTGAATAAATAATTTTTTACTATTTAAAAGCTACACTATCCCTGAGTAACACAGGCTTTTAATTCATTTTGATACAAAAATTATTATTTCAATATTTGTAAATTTTATCGGAAACAATTCTTAGGTTAGGCCTAGACTTATGAACACATGTTTCTTGAGTGTATTTACATTCATCGCCATATCAACCAATTGAATAAAATAACAGATGAAACAGCTTCTTGCTCTAATGTTTCCATTAACAGCTGATTTCAAACTTTAAAGGAATTATTTGTATTCCTAACTTTTAGGTTAGGTTTTTATTAAAGTGTAGACCTGAGCCTTGCTGGTTCGTTTAACCTTTATTATAACTGCTGCAATAAGATATAAGAAATAATTTGATTTGAACATTTAACATTATTTACCATCTTAGCTTCTGGATTTTTGTTAATCCTACACCTTTATTATAAAGAAAACAGAACATGATTATAGGTGTACATAAGATTCTAACGGGGTTGGCGTGCGGAGCACGCACGGGTTTCCCCTAGTATAGTATACAAATTGCTACGGAACAATTGCTTAAGTCTAACACCACTTTTAAACAACACTCACTTTTTTACTGCAAAACTTTAATTATTTGCAAAAGTTTATCCCGTTAAAGTAGGCCTACTCTTTTAATAAAATTACTTCTCCCTTCTTACACCATTTTGTCGCGACAACTAATTGCCAAGCATCTACAAACACAATTAATTATAAAAACCAGCACGTGCGCGCGCGCCCAAAGTACTTCGCGGCCGGTAATTAACTCGCGACGCTCTCAACAAAAAACGGAAACAGGAAATTAATTTGCAACTCAAGCCGGCATTGTCCGACTGGACTCGGCTTGTTGGGTTAAAAGTATAATTTGTTTGGAATGGAAATGTCCTGTACCCGTAACTTATACCTAAGTCATCGATCGGTTGGGAGAAGATTCGTATACGACCACGCAGCTGAACCGACGATGACACGTCGTATTTACTAAACTGAGTTTATTTGTTTAAAGGGGCTTATAGACGGGGATAGTTCTAGCTGCTAGTAGAAGAGGAGAGTAGTACCCGGTAGTAACTCATCCTCTACTATCACTGTCTCAACAGGTACTCTCCTGTTGGACCAGGGAGTAGATGTCACGTGACCTACTCGCACTCGCTGTACCTCGCCACTCCCCGCAGACACAGGAACAGCTTTCCTCGTCAGATTGTCTGCTTTACTAATGTGAGGGG
>JAGFPH010001217.1:199662-221598 GCA_018207615.1 Philaenus spumarius | reverse complement strand
TATCATACACTAGGGGAATCCCCAGCGTGCTTCGCACGCCAACCCCGTTGGAACCTTCTTTACACATAATCATGTTATATTTTCTTTATAACAAAGGTGTAGGATTAATAATATCCCTAAAGCTGAGAAGGTAAATAATGTTAAATGTTCAAATCAAATTATTTCGTATATTTTATAACAGCACTAATAATAACGGTTAAAAGAACCACCAAGGCTCAGGTATAAACTTTAATAAAATCCTTACCCAAAAGTTAGAAATACATATAATTGCTTCGCAGCAATTGAAATCAGCTGTTAATAGAAATACTAGAGCAAACAGCTGATTATTGTATCCACAATTAATAAACATATTTACTTATTATTTAGTATGGCGCTCCCATTAACGTAAAATATTTAGTGTAGCTTGTGTTGTTGTTACGTCTAACAATGGCTTTTCAAAAAAAGTATATAAAACACGCGTGTATTCAAATAAAATGTAGTGTCCAAATTTCAAATCTCTATAGACTTCAAGCATCTGGATTATTATTCTAAATATATTTACTGTATTTACCTTTATAGGTATATTTAACTCCTTGAGCAAGATAAATAATTCAGTCAACTGAGTGAAGACAAAGTAGTAGAATGTATACGGACATAAAAAATATATTTATTACTAGGAGAAACCCCTGCGTGTTACGCACGCCAACCCCGTTGGAACCTTCTATAGGCATAATCATGTTGTTTTCTTTATAGTAAAGGTGTAGGATTAATAATAACACCAAAGCTAAGATGGTAAATAATATTAAAAGTTCAAATCAAATTATTTCGTATATTTTATAACATTAGTAATAATAATGGTTAAAAGAACCAGCAAGGCTCAGGTCTATACTTTAAAACCCTAACCTAAAAGCTAGAAATACACAAATAATTGATTCAAAGTTTGAAATCAGCTGGAAATATTGGAGCTAATAGCTATTTTATTCAATTGGTTGCTATGGTAATAATTGTAAATACATGTGTTTTTTATCAGTCTAGGCATAACCTAAGAATTTTTTCCGACTAAATTTACAAATATTGAAATAAAAAATGTTTTTATCGAAATTAATTACTATGTGTTACTCAGGGATAGTGTAGCTTTTTATTAGTAAAACTGTTTTTTCAATCGGTTCAGTAGTTCCAGAGATTACCCCCTACATACAACAAACAAACAAAACAAAAACAAACTTTACCTCTTTATAATATTAGTTTAGATAACCCATGTAGTGAACTCAGTGAATTTTATATTTTTTTAAAGTGTATTGTGTTCGTGAATTTAAAGTGTGAAGTTTTGTGTTCGTGAAAACTGCGAAGCCTGATGATGTCTCTGTACAGATGAAACGGCCTTAGCTAAGTAACATTCAAAACACATTGTTTAAACAGACCTGTAAAAGTAAATACAAACAAATATCAATACAGATGGTTTCCGCATGACAATAAATACTCGCTAAACTGACCTGTTTTATTCTAACAATACACACAGCTCAACTAAAGAAAACATTTCCGCGACACAGCTGACGTAACCTAAGCCAGTCTTATAAAGACTTTAAAGTATCATCCGACTTAATAGCAATTAAACAGCTTCGCTCTCAACATTTGTCTATAAATAAAGTGTTGCCGAGGATTTGTTTTGCAAGAAGAAGTGAAAGCGAGGCTCGCGGTGACATTCGGGTTGCGAATATAGACGCGGATTAAGGTTACATCGGGTTATTAATATCCTGACTCCAACAATGAACAGAGAGAGTGATCAATACTGTTCACAGTACTTTCATCGGTTGCAATGCATTGTTTCAATAAGAGTTGGAATTTTAAGTTGGTAATAATTCGACCACGCAGCTGAACGGCTGACGTGAGTTGAGCGAATTTCCAAAATTAAGTTTATAGGCCTATGTTTTAGGGTTTCAACCAACAATTTGGGAAATTCACGATGGTGCTGAATAACTGCAAAATGGTACACACGCCATTCCGCGTATTGGGAGTATCTTTAATACACAAGCCTTGCGTACTTCGCTCGCCAACCCCAAGTTGAATCCACCACATGGCTTTGAACCGGGTACTTCTATGGTATTTTACTTTTTGATCAAATTTAATGGAACCAAGCGAGCTATGAGATCGCGTAAAAAACAAAATGTGCAGAATAACATCCTACATTAGGAAATAACATCCTACATTTGTAGGAAAATCTCAAAAACAAATTCATTCTCGTAGGAGATATCTAAAAAATAGTTACTTCCTGTCAAAAAACGTGCTTCTGATTGTTGGATTTTTTGGCTAAGGAACCCGTCCGAGCGACGTAGACAACCAACATGTGTACCAAATTTGAACCAAATCGGACTTAAAATATGGCCGCTAGAGTGCGAACACATAGATAAATATAAAAATATGATTTTTAATGACACCCCAAAACGTGTTCTGGGGACCATGATCGGTGCTCATTTGCTACTCCCGACCTTGGGTCTTACCATATGAAAATTCGCTAATAAACAGTAAATAATGTTTATTCTATTAACATTATTCACAGAGGTAAATAGAAAAAACATTTTCAAAACAGTACTTTGCTATTTAACTATTACTTTTTTATTGTGCTTTAAAACGTTTATGCTACACAAATTTCGTTTTTCCTGCGCTAGGAGCTGATCTTTTATTTTTTATATTTATAGCCTACATACATGAGTAGAAATTATTTTATTTTTTATTTTTGAACCTTTCTACGAAATAATCACTAATATTTTAAAGCGGACGCACATGTGCGTCCATAGCACTAGGCTTAAAATTGGCTTGCGATACACGCAATGCGTTGTGTATTGAAAATACTCCCAATACGGGAATTGGCGTGCGAAGCACACAATGCTCTGTGTATTGAAAATACTCTCAATACGGGGGTCGGCGTACGAAGCACGCAATGCACTGTGCGTCGGCCTGGAAAATCGCTAATATCACGAGTAGGTCCTGTATATAAAGTTTCTGCATACCCTGTATACATTGTTTAAGTCAAGCACTGTAGTGTAATCGCTTCAAAGTATCCGAGCACTCCGCATTATTTGGTTAATTTACCCGAGACCACGTGCGAAGAAATCTCCTGATCCTTATAACCGTCTAACCTAGAACCACTCTGCAAAGCGTAATACATCTGCGTGAATTATTCCGCAGTATCCCGACATTAATCTAAAAGGCCGTCTTTAGTTTACTTTGTGACGTGAAAATATATTCAGCCATTATACATGTTGACACGATTAAATTTCATCACCACTCTTAACGGTTACTCTTCCTTGTGAAGCACACGATATGTCACGGGGGGGGGGGGGGACTTGTTCTAATTGTATCGTGGGGGGACAAAATTATAACATTTTATAAACTGTTTTAGTAGTGTGTAGGTTTGGAACATTCTCCGCTGTAAACTAAAATATGACAGGTTCGATTCCTCGAGGGGTCAAATTATTTTCAACCTATAAAACTCTAAACCCTACAAAGATATCTTCTTTCAGCTTGATTCTTTCTTAATTTGGAAATTTAACAAGTAAATTTACAAATATATTTAGTTAATGCAAAACATATCATCATCACATGAAAGCACAAGAGTTTGTTACTGTAACGACTATGTGTAGAGTTCTGCTAGACAGATTTTAATAACTTTGTTGTCGTTGAAAAACTTTTCTTGGTTTTATTCTAAATAATTTCCAGTCAAATTGGAAATCTTATTTTATACAGGGTGTTCCACGAAGAGGTTTTTGTATAGGATGCCCACTAAGGCAACGATCTTTTTGAAACTTTCCACACCCCAAAATAGAGGCTTCAAAAATGTTCTGTAAAAGTTAGCAGTACAACACTTGCCGAAACAAAATGGTGGAATAATGAAAAATGTATTAATTTACTCCCTCCAAAAGGAACTTTCTTTAGTTGGTACCAGATTGTTTACTGCTTTGCAGTTCTAACGCTCATTGTTGAACAGCTGTTTGATAGGACAATATTGCTTCAGCCGTAAAAAAAACATAACCTAACTTTCTCTAGAGCAGTTTTTAATGAATTCGAGGTCCGCAAAATAGCTTTTACTTTTGAACAAAAAGTAAAGTGTTGTGCGTGGGCTATTTGTGTAACGTTACAGAAGCAGTTAGACAATTTCAGGTTGCCTAGCCACGATCGGTCGTGGAAGTAATTTTTTGGATTGGCCCCGGTTAGATTTAACTGTGTGTGTCTTCTTTTTATGGGGTTCATGTTTATTCCCACAACTTCATGAGGAACTTCAACGGATTCCGCAGGATTTCTTTTTAAAAGCGTACGAATCATTTGTTGAGTGTTTGGTGCTTCGCTGTGGATGGATTACAGTTTGAATAATTTTAGACTATGTTATATCCTAGCTTCCTAATCAAAATTATATAATCTTAGATCATTAAAATGTGTCAATAAAATATTTTACAAAATCTACGGTAATTTAATTTACTTTAATAATTTAATTTTTGTAAAAAAATCAGTAAGGTATAATTTAAACACCTATTTACAGAGGAAGAAAACTAATAAATTTTTCATTATACCAAAATTTTGTTTCTGCAAGTGTTGTACTGCTAAAATTGCCACAGAACATTTTTAAAGCCTCTATTGTGGGGAAGTTTCAAAAAGATCAATGCCTTAATGGGCAAGCTATACAAAATCCAACCTTTAAACCTCTTCGTGGAACACCCAATAGTATAAGGAGAAAGTATTGTTTTCGTCCAAATTTTCGAATTTGAAGTTTTAGTGGAATTATCTATTTTGATGCTTCTTGAACCCCAAAAAATTGTTTAGTGGAATTATCTGTGTTGGTGCTCCCTGAACCCAAAAATATTTTTAGTGGAATTATTTGTTTTGGTGCTCCCTGAACCCAAAAAAGTGTTTTTTTGGTGATGTCTGTCCGTGTGTCTATTAGGATGTAGGGCCTATACAGAGCTGGAGACCATACCAATGGTCCGATTTTGACGAAATTTGGTATGTAGTTGTAGTTTTGGAATATCTCCAGGTGCTTTTTCCATTTTTTCAAATTTTAAAAAATGGCTAGAAAACGAGAAAAATCAAAATTTCTCAAAAACGGCTCTAACGATTTTGATAAAATTTGGCTTATTTGTAGCCCTTAATATACCCTACCATATGGAAAGAACCGCATCTTTCTAAAAAAATCTCGTTTAGGTAATAATAATAACAATAACTGATTTTTGGGGGTTTTTGGCCAGTGGGTTGTTTTTCAAAAATGTTCAAATACTTTTTTCGTACATCTATACAGGCCTAATTGACATGTTTGGTGGAAATTTGTTCGTAATCGATGGAATAGTTTTAATAATAATAATAATAATAATAATATTATAATATAATAATATAATATGGATGTGTGTTACATATGCATCTAATATTTTCCATGGTATATCCTACTTTTGCAATTCTAAATAACTACCTCCAATGCTACTCTTGGGAAGGTATAAAGTTTCAACTGGGAGAAAGTATGTGGCAGTTATCTGGTACCGTTTATTTAGATCTTATTTCAAGAGTTAATGGTTTTTGAGACATTGAACATCAAACATTTAAAACTACTACCATTTTAAATTCGATATATAGTTGAAAAAAAAACAAAAATAGATTTGTATATAGTTTGGCAACCATATTCGAAAACTTCATGCACACGTTCAACTTAATCATACTTGTTCTTAGAAGAAAATTGCACGTTATTCTGGAAGATGATATTTTTATTTTAACACCAGCTCTTCTCTTTTAAATGTAACTTAAATGATATCCTGCCTTGGTAGATTTTTAAATAGTATTTAAATTTTTTGAATCTAGTTATAAAACATTGACGAAATTACTTTTTTCTTTTAAATAGTACCCTACTTACTCCTTACACTAACAAATTAATAACCTGCTTTGATTTTATAGTAAAAATATCATTTTCCAGAACTTTGATTGCCCATTACTTTAAATCGGAGCAAGATACTAAGCTCTAGTTTGCGCCATTGTGTTTCTCTTTTAATAAGATTTTCAATGGTGTATTACATGACCTACCTTTATATCTTAAATTGTTACCCCCTCCAGCCCCCAAAATCATAGAGGATCAGCTTTGTCAATTGGTCCTGTTATGCAACACAAGATATATACAAAGTTTTGTTAACTTATTTTTTCAGTAACAACAATAATCAAGGGAATTTATGAACACTATGCATATAAAATAAAGAAAATTAGCCTGATCGTTTGGTCAAGAAAATTCCATTTCACGATTTTTACACGAATTTGTACGAATGACCATTTGGTTGATAAAGTATCATCTCTAATTTGGAGCCATGAAGTAAAAATCAAACAGCTTAATGTAACGGAATATATAATCAGGTTTCCAAAAGGTATTCCAATCAAATACCAAACTGCTGTACTTTGTACGAAACCCCATTTTTTTATGAAGCATGGTCCACAAGTTGAAATACTAAGATATTCTAAAATTAGCTTAAATAATTGAGTTTGTGTAACTGATTATAGGCCTATAATATGATTTTTAAGAAAATTTTACAATTAAACACCCATCGGATGGATTTTTTTAACGAAAAACACTTCGTCATTAAAGAATGAAATTTAATTTGTATCCTTGAGGTAATACACAAGGGCTTAAATGAATATATGCGTTTGCACAACTGAATGTATAGTGAGATTCAACAAAAATTGCAATTTAACACAACCTGGGTGAATTTTGTACGAAAACACATTTTGTCGTTAAAGAATAGTTCCCTCGTAGAATCCTTGAGGCTGTCCACAAAGAACCGCCCGAATTAACACCGGGTGCGCGTAAACATTATAAAAGTTGGGCTATCTCGCGGATTTGCATTCCTATCTGACAGAAGATTGCTCGGAATAGACAGTTGGAAAGCCCACCTCGCTACACCGGGTCTGATGAAAGTCGAGCTCCTGGAATCAATTACATCACATTAGTGTCGGAAGCCGGATGGATAATTTGTTCGTCAATTTGCAGTTTACGGTAGCTAAATGCCGTACAGTTTCCACATCAGTCAGCAGTCAATACGTTTCAGTTGTTTATGATTTGTATTTTCATCTAGTTTTTCGTACATATGAAAACAAGTTTTTATTTGTCTTGTAATTCTTTAATGTCTTTCTTTGAACATCAGCTGTTTCGTCGTCCAAGGAGTACAGTACTTACAAAACACCGAACACTAAAAAGAACATCAGTTTTTGTTTCTTTATTTGGTGTATTTAACTTTTTAATTTTAACTTTAGAAACTAGCTTTTTAAGTGTAAACTTCTACACCGCACCGTCCAAAAAATTTTACCATTACTCATTTTTATGAAACGCTCCGTTTCGTCACGCTCTACTATATACCAGGTGTCTTAAAGTCCCACTCTCCCCCTTTAACTTTTGTGTTTGTCAAGACAAACAAATGTCCTTTAAGGAACGATAGTAACTTAGCCCAAAGTATCTTTTGAAGCAATCTGAAATTTCGAGTGTCCCCTAAAAATGGGGGATTTTGCGGGCAACTCAACATTTTTAAATGGTAAGTATGGTCATGTGATACCTCATTTTAAAGGTCTATTTAAGACTAGGAAAATGACATAAATACAATAAAAATCGGAATACCCAAAACAAAATGGCGGCCCTAAACGTGTTGACATAAATCGACATAAAGTTGCTATAATATCTCGAAAAAGAAGAGTTTTTAGAAAAAATTTCAGGTCGGATTTTGATTTAAAATCGATTTCGGAAATTTTAGGTCGACTCCTTTATCTTAGAAAATTTTATAAAAAATAAAAAAACTTTTTAGGTCAAGCACTAGTTTACATTCTATATGCGAGGCGTGTAATCTATCACAAAACTCAAATCAAATTAAATCAACGTAAATAAATAAACGTAATTTACTTAATTAATCGAGTGTTTTAAATCGGATAAGTACTCCTAACTTGTGAAATATTCGCACAGGTCAGATACATAATAAGAATAACTTAGTTTCTGTAAAGTTGGCTACACTAACTTAATTTTTGTCACATTAAATGATTTTAGTTTTTTTGGGTTGAAACTAAAGACAATTGCACAATTAACGAAGCGTAATTTTTAGTTCGTATTTAACAGCAAAATGTATTATTATTACACTCAAATCAAGCTACGGACAAAGAAATGTTTTGTGGATTAAATTAAACGCATCAGTTCATTTAAAAATTCTACCAATAAAATTGACGATCCATGTTTATCCGACTCGGTGATTTACAATTTCATATTTCTCGAGAAATTTATCGATATGTTTTTAACGGTTTTCCGCAAATTCGACCTTTCGATTCACTCTAATCATCGATTACTCACGTCTGGGAATTCACAAGAGATAATGGTTCAGCCGATACATATTCCAAGTGTTTGTTACATCTGACATAATAATTCCCGGACACAAGTACGCGGTAAAGTGCATCGAATCCAAACAAAACAAACTTTCCCAGAATCGATCCAGTCGAATAAGCGACAGAGTCTATACTAATATTGTACAGGTAAAATGTGCTTGTATGTAGGGGGTGGTAACCTCTGGAACTAGGAACTACTGAACCGATTAAAACTTTTTTTTTACTACAGTAAAAGCTACACTGTTCCTGAGTAAAATAGGCTAGAATTATTGTTAAGAAAAACAAAACTTATTTTAATATTGTGCGGACAAAATCAAGTCGATAAACCTATAGCATCTAACAGGTGTATTCATGTTATTTATTTACGTGTTATCAAATAAACAAGTAATAAATTGTTTTTTTATAAATTTTATAGTAGTTTAATTTAGATTTATACAAATCCTTTAAAATGAGAGGCTAAACAATTTTACTTTCTCAATATACCATAGTATAGAGAAAGTACAGTGATCGCAAACAAAATCGATGTTGAGATTTTTGTGGAAATATCCGTTTTGGGACCCCCTGAGTCCAAAAAAGTGTTTTTTACAAAATGTCTGTCTGTCTGTATGTCTGTATGTAAACAAAGCTAGAGCGAAAACTATTCGATCGATTTCAAACAAATTTTCACCAAACATGTCAAGTAGGCCTGTATAGATGCACGAAAAACGGTTTTGAAAAATGTTGAAAAAAACCCCATTTTTGACAAGAGAACCCACAAAAAATCAGTTATTATTTGTTTATAAAAAAACGGCTCTAACGATTTTGATAAAATTTGGCTTATTTGTAGCCTTTAATGTACCCTCCCATATGCAAAAAACCGCATCTTTCTAAACATTCTCGTTTAGCTAATAATAATAATAACTGATTTTTGGGGTTTTTTGGCCATAAAGGGGGTTGTTTTTCAAAATGTTTCAAAACTTTTTTCGTGCATCTATACTTGCCTAATTGACGTGTTTTGTGCAAATTTGTTATCGATCGAATAGATGTCTCTCTAGATAATAATAATAATATTTATTCGTTAATCTCTTACTTTAATAAAAAATCACCTCTCCTACCCCATCCAACAAGCCACATTGAATCTGTTTAATAATTTAAATATGTTTTTTAGAAAGAATGTGCCAGTTCCTGGTACCGTTTATTTTATCTTCGTTAGCAGCCGTGAAATCTAGCTGTTCCGATACTTTTTTCACACCCTGTATATTAATTCGCCAAGGAATTTCTTTATCCTCCCATTATGCAGTTATTTCTCGACCAATTTGTACAAATGAAGTGTCTTTTACAAGTTTTACACTGCAGATTTGTAGAGAATTATAAAGACTCAAAACATTCGCTGTATTTTTTTAAATAACAGAAATTTTAAAATTACGGGATGTTTTTTGGGAGAAATTTTTCGAAAGAACTACCCCTAAGGGTAACCATATAGCGGAGCTGCGATAGAGCAAAGATTGCTGTGAGGAAAGAAATTACACCGACAAAGGCAACAACTAAAGTCCCATTTTTCAGCCGTCACTAATCGTGTTCAATTATGCCCGCTTTTTTTCTCTTTTACATAAAATTTTATGCTAACGGAAAATTTTTCAATGAAAATATACATGCACCGCAAACAAAGCAGAAGAAATGCCAACAACCAATCCCGGAAAGTTAACGGAGAGTTCCATAATTTGTATCCTCAAGAATTATTTTCGAATGAATATAGTACATTACAACACGGGGGTTGGTGAGCAGAGGCATGGGAGCCCTCTAGTTTCACATAAAATTATAACAACTCATATTTCATGTACACCCAAAATGTATGTTTTAGTTCAATTTTAAATAACATGTTTATTCAATTATAAAACATATTTTACAATGCCTTGTTTATGACAAATAATGTTTTAAATTAAAATTCCAACGAAGCCCATTTTGTAATGTGAATAATCTGTAAGCCTCGCTATTTAAATAATTTAACGATTCCTCCTTAGTTAGGCTCTAATTCATTAGTGTCAAACCCCCTCAACGTATACAAATTTTGTTCCCAACCAAGGAGTGATACCGAATTAATTTGAGGTGGTCTTACTTTCGGCGTCTAAGACCTGCGTAACTAAACGGGCTAAGTACGGATCCCGCACGCATTCCACAACACAATGCGGCCCCGAAAGCCCGCTGCGTCACGTAGTCCGAACGCGATTAAAAAATTACTCCTTTTACTTATTCTATTCGGAATACGTGATCGAAATGACGGATCGGAACTATCGATTCCGTACGGCCATTGTTAGCGGAAACGCGAGGTTAAGTTGTAAAATTGGCGGAGTAATTTCAAGCATGCGCACTTGCTCCAGCGACGCCTTACCACGTAAAACCGGTATTAACCGGTTTCGCCGCGCATAAAATACGGGGCCATGCGCGCGGTGTATATTTCAATAAAATTATCGTAAACTTTATGGTGCAATGGTTTGTGTTTAGAAACGGTTTTTTTCTGCAAACAAAAACAATTATTTGACCTATTTCTACTTCAGCAAGATTCATTGTACTGGAAGTATTGTAAGAGTCGATATTTAGAGTTTATAACCTCTCTTACCTTCCAGAGTTTTGTTTTGTCTCTCACCCTTAACCCGTCCCCTGCTATGCAAATTTCGTATTCCCTATGCTTAGGGCTGACCTTTTATTTTTATATTTATAGCCTAAATGACTAGAAATTATTTTGTTTTTGAACCTTTCTACGTAATAATTACTAATATTTTAAAGCGGGCGCACATGTCTTCCATAGGCTCAAAATTGGCGTTCGAAGCACGCAATGCGCTGTGTATTGAAAATACTCCCAATACGGGGGTTTGCGTGCGAAGCACGAAATGCACTGTGTATTGAAAATAATAATAATAATTTTATTTCCAGATCTTGCATTACAATTCTCCTTACATTCTTGGAAATTATACCAGTTACCGCAAACAGTTTTAGGTAATTGGTTTGTAATAAAAAAATTAAAAAAAAACAAAATCAAAACAAAAACATATAAATATACGAAATAAATTAGTCAGTTCTCCAATAACAACCAAATACTCCCAACACGGGGGTTGGTGTGCGAAGAACGCAATGCATTGAAAATACCCCTAATACGGAGGTTGGCGTGCGAAGCACTCAATTCACTGTGTATGGACTGTTGAAAACATAAATTACTAAAACACCGTACAGTTTAACAAAACATGTCAAGACACCTTTGATTTCCTATCAGTCGGTGTAACTGTAAAAACAATCGGATGAAGGATAATAGTCAAGTTATGTGTAATAATTGGTTTGTTCAACCCGACATCCTATAACAACACAGTAAACACAACAATATTGTATGTAGATATTTTTCTGTTATTATCCTTAACTTAGCTGTTATCCTTCATCCGATTGTTTTGACAGTTACACCATCCAGTAGGGAATCAAAATGGCTACACAAAGGAGTCCTGATATTTCTTGTTAAAATGTACGGTTTTTGAGTAATTTAGGTTTGAAATTTTCAAACAGCCGCCATTTTGAAACGCATAATCGGATAGAATCAATTATTTTTCTTGGGATAGATCATTGTTAGATTAAACTTCATGCTAATTTTGAACTTAATCAGTCAACCCATTCTTTAGATATGAATTATTTCGCGAAAAAAATGGCGGATATCTGGAAAACAAAGCATTTCCGAACCTATGTTTATAGGAACTTTTTTCTTTATTTTCACTAGTGGAACATCTGCTGAAAGTTTTTCCATTTCTTCCTGAATCGCCCTGTGTAACGAACAACTCTCGTTCTCTTCCAACACCCTATACGACCATGTTAGCAAGATGCAAAGACAGGAACCAACGACTCAAAGTTAGATAACGATTTGACAATAACCCGTTCGTTGGAGAGTGGGCACAGACCCACACGCACCAGATATCATGTTTTGTTGTATATTTGCACATGTAAACAGAACTCACCATTGTTTTTAAACATTACTGAGCTCCGTACGAAACGATTTCAACACTTACTAAAAAATCTTATGTGATCTGATGATGGCCTCACGCAGACCGAAACTGCAGTAATCGTATGAAATCAACAGTGGATAATCAGACGTACCGAAAATAAACGGTATCAGATAACTGCCACATACTTTCTCCCAGTTGAAACTTTATACCTTCCCAAGAGTAGCATAGGAGGTAGTTGTTTTTAAAACTATTCGATCGATTTCGAACAAATTTGCACCAAACATGTCAATTATGTATGCCTGTATAGATGCACGAAAAAGGGTTTGAACATTATTTAAAAACAAGCCCCTTTTTGGCTAAAAACCGCCAAAAAGCAGTTATTACTATTACCTAAACGAGAACTTGGCTACAAATAAGCCAAATTTTATCAAAATCGTTAGAGCCGTTTTTGAGAAATTTGGATTGTTCATGTTTTTGGGGGGTAAAACCCCTTAAAAAACAAAAATTTGAAAAAATGAAAAATACGCCTGGAGATATTCTAGAACTACACCTACATACCAAATTTCATCAAAATCGGACCCGTTGGTATGGTCTCCAGCTCTGTAGGCTGCACATCCTAACTGGCACACGGACAGACATCACCAAAAAACCACTTTTTTGGGTTCGGGGAGCACCAACACTGATAATTCCTCTAAATAGTTTTTTGGGGTTCAGGGAGCACCAAAACAGATAATTTCCAGTAAAAATTCAAATTCGAAAATTTGGACGAAAACAATACTTCCTCCATATACTTCCTCAATAAGTAGGTTACAATGTTAAAATTGTATTTAAATGCCATGCTTTTAAGAAGTTTCAAGATGGCTGACGTTTCGCAATCCTTGTCGTGTTATAAAATATAGTCTATGTTCACTGGACGCAAATGCTGTTTACAGGTTGCGTGGAAAAGAAGTTTTTCAGGCACAGTTTTGTAGCAAATCTTAAGCAACGTCCTCTGTTACTTGTAAACTTATGGTTCCCCTGTATAAATGCGCTTCTCAATCAGCTAAGTACACCGTAGTAAACGGTTATAGCGGTCATACAACCTTTCACAAAGTTCTGGAGTAAAGCCAAGTCGGTAACATTTCTGTTATAGTATCTTGTGCGGTTCAATGCAGCTCTCTACATAAAATATGCAGGCTTTACGTAAACCATACCTTCTCGACCTCAAAGACAATGTTTAGAATAAACTAATCAGAGTTGTACGAGCTTTGTTGTTGGAATTGGACAATGTGTTGCCAATTAATGCTTGGCCAAACTTCTTTTTTAGACAATTTGCAATGGAAAGATGAGCTATAGAAGTGATTCTTATGGTGAGGTCGGGAGAGTACGGTGAGCACCGATCATGGTCCCAGAACTTGTTGTCGTTAAAATTTTTGTATTTATACTAATATTGAAAAGAGGTAAAATGTGTTTGTACGTAAGGGGGGTAATCTCTGAAACTACTGAACCGATTTAAAAAAGTGTTTTACTAATAAAAAGCTACACTATCCCTGAGTAACATAGGCTATAATTCATTTTGACAAAAACATTTTTACATCAATATTTGTAAAAATTTAGTCGGAAAAAAATCTTAGATTAGGCCTAGACTGATGAACCAACACGTGTATTTACATTTATTACCATAGCAACCAATTCAATAAAATAACATATAATAAAGCTGTTTGCTCTAATGTTTCCATTAACAGCTGATTTCAAAATTTGAAGCAATTATTTTTGTATTTCTAGCTTTTAGGTTAGGGTTTTAAAGTGTAGACCTGAGCTTTGCTGGTTCTTTTAACCATTATTATAATTGCTGTTATAAAATATTAGAAAAAATTTAATTTGAACAATTAACATTTTTTACCATCTTAGTTTTGAGGTTATTATTAATTATTATTAAAAAAACATATCATATGTTTTTAGAAGGTTCCATGAAGGGTTGGCGTACGGAGCACGCAGGGGTCTCCCCTAGTATACAATGAATTAAATAAATTATATTAAACGCAGTGTTTGTGCTTTTTGTTCTCTATGTACAGATTGTCTTTTTGGGATTCCATAAATGGAGCCCTTATAACAGCTCCACTTGGTCAGTAGTCTGTCAGTGTAGTTTTTGGTAAAGCGACAACACGACGGTGCAATAAAACTGCCAAGGGCCATCGGTTTACCTGGTTTGCAGGGCTACGACAACACGACGGTGGTGCAGCTGCGTGGGCTCCGTCGTGCAGTCGTAGTCTGCACGGCTTGACCGGGGTAAATCTTGATGAGGGTTTGACAGCCAGTGGTGATAATATTTAGCCCGTACCCCTGCGTACTCAGCAAATTTACAATGCATATACATGCAAAATACATGCAATGTTCTCATGCAAAATACTGTGACTAAACAGTTTAGGTAAGTCCTTTAGTTTTTTGTTTATTCTAATTATATAAAGTGATAATACGACGAAATATTATAATTATACACAAATTATAATCATACTGTTATCGGCAAAATACTGTGATTAAACAGTTTAGGTAAGTCCTCTAGTTTTTTTTAATTCTAATTATATAAAGTGATAATACGACGAAATATTATAATTATACAAATATTTTAATCATCCTGTTATCGGCAAAATACTGTGACTAAACAGTTTAGGTAAGTCCTCTAGTTTTTTTTAATTCTAATTATATAAAGTGATAATACGACGAAATATTATAATTATACAAATATTATAATCATACTGTTGTCGGCAAAATATGTGAAGTGACTTTAAAGGGGTAAATATTGTCTAGCTATGAACTCAGTTCTGGTATGGATAAAGTTTTCTTCAAGACAGCCTCACAGGTAGACGCGGAGGGATTAGGGGCTGGGACCTCGCGCAGACTACGTCTATACGACTGAGTCGCTAATGAGATTCGGCAACGTCGTGCTGTCGTAGCCCTGCAGATATATTTATTGCCCCCCCAAGGGTTCCAGGTCGCATTCAGTCGTGTTGTCATACAACCGTAGTTTTTCCAGAGCGGACATAGGCCTGGATATCACAATGGCGATTGGGATGAGTCGGAAATCATGCAAACCCGCTTATGTTACTGTAATAAGAACGCAATATTTCTTTGAAAATACTATGAATTTCTGGATTCAACAAGTTTTCTATCCCAAAAGTATTTTTATGATACTGACACGTACAGTTTGAAAGGTCTTTAAGGAGCGGAGAGTGGCCGCGAGGTTAAAGGCACTCGTTCAGTATATTTCAGTTGAGCAGGTTGGAGGTTAGGTTTACTTCAGCTACTACGTGCATTAGTCTATCGGAAATAAATAAACGACGTTAAAGAAAAAACTATTTAAATTTGTTTTTATTTATAATGTTTGGACGTTTTTTCTCCAGACGGTATTTAAATAATCAAGTATATTTTGTTTCAGTAGTAATGTAATGTAAATAACCAAAAACTCTGGCGAGGGCCGTCAGGGTTGCGAGGGCCATCAGGGTGCGAGGGCCATCAGGGTGCGAGGGCCATCAGGGTTGCGAGGGCCATCAGGGTGCGAGGGCCATCAGGGTTGCGAGGGCCATCGCTAAAAACCGTGAAAATAGATGTTTCCCCCGTTTTAAAATCGAGGACATACACTTTGATTTTATTGTTGAAATGTGATCACGATTCAGCTCCAGGACTCACGCCTGGTTAGACACGATTGATTCTCCGGCTCAGTTCCCTACATAGGTCAATCTATGTACGGATCAGTCTGTGTTGATCAAATTCCGGTTTGTTCATTACACCCAGCATACCGGAAGTAAGCGCGTTCGTGAAGAAACATCGGTTACAGTTAGATCTTAACCTCCTCCACTCGCCCCTAAGGCGAAGAATTTGTAAATTTAAAAAATTTAAGGAGTGATATTTGGTGATATTGTTTCTTTTAATGTAAATTATAGCAAATAGCGTGAAGTAGTTTGAAACCAAATGAATCGTAAACAAATAGAGATGAAATACAAAACATTTTATCTAAACAAATAAATATAAGGGATTATTCTGCATACTTTGTCTTATAGACTGTCTGGTTCCCCAAAATCTAACAAAACGTAAAATAACATAAAAGTTCCCGGTTCAAATGCACTTGGCTGCGAGCGAAGCGAAGCAGACCAAATTCCTGGGCCGCAAGGGCGAGGTGCACAAAACAAGTCAAAATATGCTGCACACTTAATTGACAATGATCATAGCTATGACAATGTGTCAGTGGATCTAATCCCTCTGCATTTATGTGACAAAGGTCGACTAATGAATGCATTGAAATTAACCAAGCTAATTTGCACCAGAGTAGTTCAGTCATCAATGAACAATTATATTTTAAATCTAATAGCCTCCTGTATAATACCTCAATAGGCCTATAAATGGTATTGATGGATGTAATCTTTCAGTCGACAGTGACAACATGGGCCAACGCCAACTGTTGTTAAACTTGTATAACTTAAGTGCAATGATTCGTGTTATAAATTATGTGTTTGTGTACATGTATAACGTGTTCACAAGTGAATTAATCTTTTAACAAAACCTGAAGATGGGAACGTGTTCCTGAAACGCGTCTAGTATTAAACTACAAACAAAAAAGTAGTAAGACGGAAAATAAGGTATATATACCGGATGTCCCATAAGTAAAGTGCCGAAATTCGGGAAATAGTTTTATTGAAGTTAAAGAGACAATCAAGAATAACATTTTTTCAAAAAACGCTTCGTTTTCCACATGTTCAACATTTTGTATTTTTACAAAATAATGTTTATCTAAGAATGGTTTTACCGATTAAGTTCAAACTTTTCATAAAGTTTAACCTAATAATGATATATTTTAAGAACGATAAGGGATTATATCCAATCATGCGTTTCAAAATGGCAGCTGTTTGAATATTTCAAACACGAATTACTCAAAAACCGTACGTTTTAACAAAAAATGTCAAGACACCTTTTTTGTAGCCCTTTTGATTCCCTATCGGATCGTATAACTGTCAAAACAATTGATGAAAGATAATAGCTAAGTTATGTGTAATAATTGGTTTGTTCAATCCGACATCCTATACTACAATATTGTAAGTATATTTGCTGTCGTTATCTCAAACTTAGCTATTATCCTTCATCGATCGTTTGACAGTTACACAGTCCAAAAAGGAATGAAAAGGGCTTCAAAATAGACTTCGTGACATTTTTTGTTAAAATATGAGGTTTTTGAGTCATTTAGGTTTGTCATTTTCAAACAGCCGCCATTTTGAAACGCATGATTGGATAGAATCGATTATTTTTCTTGCGCTATATGATTATTATTAGGTTAAACTTTATGCCGAGTTTGAACTTAATCTGTAAAACCTTTCTCTATATATACATTATTTTGTTAAAAATACAAAATGGCGGATATCTGGAAAACGAAACTTTTTTGGAAAAAATGTTATTCTTGATTTTCTTTTTATTTTGACCCGTAGAACCATTTCCCGCATTTTAGCACTTTACTTATGCGACACCCTGCATAAATTGTTATAAATATACTATAATTTAATTTTGTTTTACGTTGAATTTATATAAGTATTACAATTGAAAACCAAAGTTGAAAACTCAATTCAGCGAGGTGTACGACGAGGTTGTCTATTATGACTAATACAATCAAGGAAAGGACCTAGTTATGCTTTACTAGGTCAGTATACCACTTTGCTGAACCAGAATAGATTTACACAACGGTAACCTTTCAGAGCCCGGGAACTGTTGTTTCTTCTTCTTTCTGGGTTTTGTTTTTCAATTAGATAAATGAGAAAATAACCTGACAAAGGTTCAGTCCCTTGTGAATGCTGTCGGCCAATTTGCCCTCACTATTTCCTTTATTGTGTTTCTTGTTCGTGTATTTGTGCACTGTTGTGATTAATTACTTCATAACACTGACAATATTTGAAATGTGTTTTAGTTTAGTATTTTCAATGTACAATGAATTGCGCACGCCAACCCCTACATTGGGAGTATTTTCAATGCACAATGCATTGCGTGCTTCGCACGCCAACACCTGTGTTGGGAATATTTTTAATACACAGTGCATTGCGTGCTTCGCATGCCAACCCCTGTATTGTGAGAATTTTCAATACAGAGTGTATTGCGTGCTTCGCACGCCAACCCCTGGGCTGGGATTTCAATACACAAAATACAACTTCAACACGGATGCTAAAAAACAATGAGTTTAATTGCTCGAACGCGTTTCAATGACAACGGCGCCATCATCAGTGGTAAACAAGATTCATAAATCAAACGACAACTAACCTAACAATGGGTCACGTCCGGAATTACAAAATAATGCTAAAGTGGGCGTGGCCGAAACCTATTTTGCAATAGCAAGGCGTTAATAACTGCATTGAGTCTTTCTAATTTTCCTAAAATAAACTTTATAAGTCAAATATATATATCTCGAACATTGAAAGGTACATAATTTACAATTAATTATTATGTTACAGTATTTATAAATTTTTCAATAATGGTGGCATTATAGTGGAAACAGGTCTGTTTGGATAATAGTGCTATTTATGAGAATCAGGACTGAAATTTTATTCTATGAAGTATATAGTTTCACAAGTAAAACTTAATATTAATTTATTACTTTAAAAAAGTTTTTCGAGGTCGGCTGTTTCGTATGGGTCATTAAAAAAAGTCCTGGAGCAAAAAAAGTCTTCAGAAATAGGTATCAACAGGGTTGTAACCTAAAAACAAGACAAAAACCCAAAAAGTGCCCTGATAAACCGATGAAATAAAATCGTCACAGTGGATCTCCACAAATAGCGATAAACAATGACTAATTCACCATTATTTTTGAAGCTGTAAATACAAAATAAGTTTAAAGGAAAATATATATAAAAAAAAAAAACAATCAGAGAGGTTCTATTCTTCTTTGACAGAGCTGCAAAGCTCTCCCTAAACGTCAATTTGAAATAGAATCGTCTTAAAACATGTAAATTTCGTCACCCCACATACTTAGCTTCAAAATGTGATTTTGGAACACTTATTTCATATGCAAAAATATATCTTACTACTAGATTTAAGAAGTTTCCTAGGTAGTTAAGAATTTTATTTTAAATAAGCAATGCCTAGTCTGTAAACAATACTCAAATATTTATGCTTGTTTTATTCTTTAAAACAATTCCCAAAAATCTAATATTGGAAAACAACAACAAAAACATACAGATTATATAGCGAACACAGTTTGACGTCTATGCGAATCTGAAAGTACCGCTTCTGTTTTTCACGCCTCGCTGAAGAAGTTTAACTTGAAAATAATCCCATACGCAGCCGAACCGCTGACATTGAGTTAGTTTCCAAAATGAAATTTATACGTTTTAGAGTGTCAACCAACTATTTGGTAAATCTGGGAACCCACGAAGGCGCTATAAGGTTGTCTGCGTGTACGAAATATATTAGTAGAATTTGTTTGCACCTCAGCCTCCCGACCTTGGCAGCGGTGCAGCGGAAAAACTCGCTCCAGTTTCACTTCGAGCTTGCGTCCTCTGATTATGGATTGCTTCAATTCTCCCGCAGTCAATGTGAACCGGGTACTATTACGGGATTTTACGTTTTGATAGGTTTTGGGGGAACCAGATGGTTATAAGGTCGAATAAAAAAACAAAATGTGCAGAATAATCTCAAATTTTTATTTTTTGCGATAAAACCCCAAAAAAGATTCAACAATAAAAGTCTCAAAACATAGTTATTTATTGTCAAAAAAGTGCTTCCGTTTGTTGGATTTTTTGCCGAGCGACTTATAAACGAACGTAAAATGCTTCCATTAGAGTGCAAACGCACTCATATATATGTACAGTTTTTAATGGCACTAAAATACGTGTTCTGGGGACCATGCTCGGAGCACACTGTCCACCACTCTCGACCTTACGTTTCACCATAAACGTCACTGCAATAAATCATCTTTACTGTGTAATTTCGCTAAAAAGCCAAGTTAAGATGAATCAAATATCCCTATCAAATATTTTCTGCATTCAAAATACATGTTGTATAATATTACAACCTATTTCCATACGTAACTTTCAATCTTGATTGTTTGTATTGCCATTATAATTGGATTTATACGGAAACTATTGTTTCGGGATATTTGTCGGACAATGTCGAGCCAATGTAAATACTGTTTTGTTGAATTTATTGAATGCGTGTCAAGGTATAATTAAATTACTTAGATTTACAAAACGAATTACATTTCCCCTGTATCGGGAGTGTTTTAAATACACAGTGCATTGCGTGCTTCGCACGCCAACCACTGTATTGGGAGTGTTTTCAATAAACAGTGCATTGCGTGCTTCGCACGCCTACCCTTGTATTGGGAATATTGTCAATACACAATGCATTGCGTGCTTCGCACGTCAATCCCTGTGTTGGGAGTATTGTCAATACACAATGCAGTGCACAATGCTTCGCACGCCAACCCCTGTGTTCTGAGTATTTTCAATACACGGTGCATTGCGTGCTTTGCACGCCAATCACTGTATTAAGAGTATTGTCAATAAACAATGCATTGCGTGCTTCGCACGCCAACCCTTCTATTGGGAGTATTTTCAATACACAGTGCAATGCGTGCTTCGTACGCCAACCCCTGTATTGGGAGTATTTTTAATACACAGTGCATTTATTAGTTTATATGCGAGTAGCATGCTTTATTTGGGAAGCTTACTCTTGTTTGAAGGCGTATAAAACATAACGAACTGGAAGAAGGGCAAACAATTTTGATAGATATTGGTAATCAGTAACTTTAGGCCAATAATGGAATGTCAATTGAGTCATCAAATTTAAATATGAGTGCATGTTTTCCGAAAACTCGCCTTATTTGTACGACACATAGCTTTGCACATACCGCACTTACTATTTCACAGGACTTGTGCAATCATTGCGACATCAAAACACAATTCTCAGCATTAACAGAAGAAACAATAGTGATGAGGGCGACTTCTCACGCCTCCTCCAGCCATCAACCCTTGTCGGCCGCATTGACAAGACTGGACAAAAAACTGAAGCACCATTCATAATGGAATGTCTATAATGCAGGACGATTGAGTCGCTATCCATGTTACTCGCATACAACGTCCTTGTGGAATCATATCTTTAATTTGTATCAAGATTACGTAGATAGTCTATAAAACTATAGAAACTATACCGCCATTTTGAAAGCATAAACAATAACGCGGAAAAGTGCCAAAAAGTCATCATCTATACCTTAAAAAACAATTGAAGTGTCTGTTTCGAAATAAATACTTTTTTTCTAAGCTCCTTATAGTTATGTACACGTTACCAAAACCTTACATGCAGTTTTTTTTTTTTTTTTTTTTTTTTTGGTTGTGTGTCTGACTGGGCTAATCTCCGGAATGGCTGAACCGATTTTGATGAAACTTTCATTTGCTTGAAGAGAACTTTTCAGAGACTAATCTAGGCTAGTTTCTATCCCGGAATTATTTGGGATTCATATTTAAAATTGAAAAATTGTAAAAACTATGGAAAAATGTAGGATTTTGAAGACGGACGTGACACGCGTAGTAACATTCTTCCGTGTAGAATTGTCACTGCATTAAGCAAATCTTTAAGTACCTATGTAAATATTTAATTATAAATAAAACAG
>JAGFPH010001217.1:177650-189662 GCA_018207615.1 Philaenus spumarius | reverse complement strand
AATGGCGGATTACGGCTAAACTAAGCCGAAATCGAAAAAATGTTATACTACATTTTCGACTTATTTTTGCATGTAGAATCAAGTCCTGTATAGCCCATCACACATTTTTGTAACACCCTGTATAGTAAATGCGTGACGGAATGGAGTGTTTCACAATAGAGCGTTTCAGAAAATGCGTGATGGTAAAACCCGATTCACCCGCCAGCAAACATAGCGCCGAGGTGCGACAACAGAATAAGCCTATGACGTAGCACAATCTAATAAACTTATACACCCAACTCAAGTATACAGGGTGACAATTAAGTCTTAAAACGGTTTAATATTTCGTATATAAGGAAAATTTGAAGTTAGATGTGATTGAGGTACCTACTCTATGTAAAAATACTATTTTATTAAGATTTCAAAAAATATATCCACGATCTTGGATCCGCCATTTTGAATGTAAGTTTGTTTTTTTTAAATAGAAAGATGGTCATGTGATACATCATTTCGATGTAGAATTTCAAGAAAAACCAACGGTGAAATTTTCACATCCATATCTTTAACCGTTTAAACAGATTTCAAACGATGAGCCAAACGATATTAATTTTAATAATTAATATTAAAACAAAAATAGTACAGCAAAATGGAGCGAAATCGGAAAAACACGAATTCGTTGTTTTTGGCCGCAAATTTCACCGTGGATTTTTTCTTGAAATTCTACATCAAAATTATGTATCACATGAACACCTTCCTATAAAAAAAAAGTTACATTCAAAATGGCGGATAATTTTTTTGAAATCTTAATAAAATAGTATTTTTACATAGAGTAGTTACCTCAAACACATCTACCTTCAAATTTTCCTTATATACGAAATATTAAACCGTTTCAAGACTTAATTGTCACCCTGTATTTGGTGCGCGGAGGTGCGCCTATTTGTAGTTTATACTTCAATAATTGGACCACCTAATAACTACTAAATAGACTCTTTTGTATAATCCAATCGGCAAACAACAGCATCGGCAGATAACACAAATCCTAACCTAAACACTGTAGGACCGCTGACTCTGATAAACATTTCGGGGACCACCCGCTTCTCGCATTGTCGGTGTAGGACATTACCGACGCATCTAAACTTGTTTTGCAAGGCGTGCGTGCGTCCAAAGTCTAGATTGAAATATTTACAAAACTTGTTCTACACACTGAACCCCTCGTTGGCTGATTGGTGTAATCGTCTGTTGGCGAGGTAAAGATTACGAATAATTAAACCGATACGATGAAGACGATTGTTGTGCAGCGGACAGTGATGTTATAGCCTACGCAAGCACATTGATGTGCTTCATCAAAGAATGGTTAATTTTGGATAAGTTTAAAAATAAAACGTACCAATACGTCGTATACTCGATATACGAAACTAACAGCTGTAACCACGGAGGGAATATACAGGGTGTCCTCGAACTCTCTGGACCCCTTTTGTGGATATGTTCCTGGGATCCAGACGAACATATTTCACGATATAAACATGGGTCTGCGATGTTTATTTTTTCGTCTGTCGGTCTGTATGTGTTTTTTACAAAATACTTAATATTTTTGGAAGTAAAAAAGATATTGAGATCAAACTTCGTATACATATTTTTTACGTAATCTTTTATCACTGTAAGAAAAATTAGAAAATTATTTTAAATATTTTCGAAATGGCGGCCGTTTATAATTTTTAATGCCAAATATCTCAAAAACCGCTAACTTTACAAAAAAGTTTACTTTCTTAATGACAAACACAATGGTTTTTTTTATTTTGTCTGTAGCGCAAAGGATAACAGAGACATTGACAAAAAAAAGGGAAAATGTATTTCTTGCTATTTGTCAACATAACCAGAATTACTCTAGGAACGAAATATTTTAATGTTATTATGAGCTAAAATAATAAGTTATTTGCATTATACTCCGAGCACTTTCTGAGCTGATTCTACTAGCAAAATCTAATTTTCAAAATTATTAGATCCATTTAAATTTTAATGTTTATCTATAGGCTACTAATATTATAAAGAGGTAAAATTTGTTTATTTGTATGTAGGGGGGTTTTCTCTAAAACTACTGAACCGATTGAAAAAATAGTTTTACTAATAAAAAGCTTCACTACTCCTGAGTAACATAGGCTATAATTCATTGTTATTAAAACATTTTTTATTTCAATATTTGTAAATTTAGTAGCAAACAAACTTAGGTTGAAATAGACTGATGAACCAACACATGTATTTACATTCATTACCGTTGCAACCAATTCTATAAAATAACAGATAAAACAGCTGATTTCAAACTTTGAAGCAATTATTTGTATTTCTAACTTTTAGGTTAGGTTTTTATTAGAGTGTAGACATGAGGCTTGCTGGTTCTTTAACCTTTATTTATAACTGCTGTTATAAAATATACGAAATAATTTGATTTGAACATTTAACATTATTTGCCATCTTAGCTTTGGGGTTATTATTAATCCTACACCTTTATTACAAGGAAAACATAACATGATTATGTGTATAGAAGGTTCCAACGGGGTTGAAGTGCGGAGCAAGCACGCTTTTCCTCTAGTAAATTATTGTAAGCTGAATATAATGCTCGTGTACCTAGTCTTACATATCAACAGTTTCGACTGTATTTAAACTATCTTTGAAATAATGTTTTGTTAGAATGTGTGTTAAAGGAACTAAATAAAACATTTACAAGCAGTCCAGTAAGGTAGTGGAACTGACACAGCGTGTGGTAAAGCTGCAGTTTATAGATGTTAAAGTGCGTGACGTGACAGAAGTCTGGTTTCCATGGTTACAAATAGGTCTCCAGTTTCAAAGTTTCTTTTTAACCTAATTACACTGTTAATCCTTGACGGGATGAAATGAGCTGAAGGGATGGAAATAAAGCATTACTCTGTAAACTAGAGCCTATGACGTAATCATCGGGGCTCATAACAGTGACTAGTAACAGCCTCCGTGGGAAAAACCCAGGCAAATTAATTAGATACATCGGAAATACATCATTTAAAGAAAATACTATTCAAAAACGACAGACTTTATCAAGGCCACGATGACCATGCAGACGGGGATTTTTAACTCGGTAAATGTGTACAATTATAAGGATTAGAAAACTGTAGGCCTATTTGTTAAAATTTTGTATTTATATACGTTATTATATATATTTGAAAATTATACAAATAATATCTTTTAATTGCTTTTTATTTCATAATGATAGATCCTACATTATAAAAGTTACTCTATTTAGGCTATATTAAAATCGGTAGTAATTTTTGATCGATCTAAAATTTTAGTATTGCATTATTTTTATAATTTATAACAACTGTATGAAGTATTAATTTAATAGGAGTAACGTATTGTAAGTTTTATACATTTTATATATAGATCCACACCCATAGAAAATCGAAGTAAATAACATGTTTTCCCCCAGAAAACTATTTATTATAGTGGACATATATTTTGACAGGTTTTATACACATCCTTTGTGTATATGTGTGTGAAGTTTTATCCAGATTGGTTGATTAGTTTTAGAGATATAATGTTTTTGGCAAAGGTCTGCACGGGTAACGAGTAATTTTTGTTTAAAAAATGCAGGTACATCTTTATTTCCAACCAACATTGTAAACGTTGCTCTATTTATCTTAAAATCGGGTGGTAATTTTTTGATTGATCTAAAATTTTAGTATTGTGTTGTTTTCATCATTTATAACAACTGTATAAAGTATTAATTTAATAGGAGTAAAGCATTGTATGTTTTATACATTTTATATATAGATCCACACCCATACAAAATGGAAGTAAATAATATATAATGTTGTTCCTCCAGAAAACTATTTATTATAGTGGGCCTATATTTTGACAGGTTTTATACACATCCTTTGAGTATATGTGTGTGAAGTTTTATCCAGATCGGTTGATAAGTTTTAGAGATATAAGGTTTTTATCAAAGGTCCGCACTGTTAACGGACAATTTTTCTCAAACAAATCGAGGTACTTCTTTATTTTCATCCTACATTGTAAACGTTACTCTATTTATCTTAAAATCGGGGGTAATTCTTTGATCGATCTAAAATTTTAGTACTGTGTTGTTTTCATAATTTATAACAACTGTATGAAGTATCAATTTGATAGGAGTACATTTTTGTATTTTTTTTTTACATTTTATATATAGTTCCACACCCCTCAAAAATGTAAGTAGCCTACATAATGTAATGTTTTTTTCCGTAGAAAATTATTTATTATAGGGGGCCTATATTTTGACAGGGTTTATACACATACTTTGTCTATATGTGTGTCAAGTAGTATCCAGATCGGTTGATAAGTTGTAGAAATACAAGGATTTTAGCAAAGGACTGCACGTTTAACTAGCAATGTTTGTCAAAAAAAATGCAGGTATATTTTTTTTTTCAACCTACATTGTAAACATCACTCTATTTATCTTAAAATCAAGGGTAATTTTTTGATCGATCTACAATTTTGGTATTGTGTTGTTTTCATCATTTATAACAACTGTGTGAAGTATCAATGTGATAGGAGTACAGTTTTGTATTTTTTACATTTTATATATAGATCTACACCCCTCAAAAATCTTAGTAAATAACGTAATGTTGTTTCCCCAGAAAGGTATTTACTATAGGGGGCCTATATTTAGACACGATATATACACATCCTTTTTATATATGTGTGTGTGAAGTTTCATTCAGATCGGTTGATAAGTTCTAGAAATACAAGGTTTTCAGCAAAGGTCTGCACGGTTAACGAGCTAAGTTTGTAAGAAAATGGCAGGTACGTTTTTATTTTCTTCCTACATTGTAAACGTTCCATTTCTGGATCATTGACATTCTATTTGTTTTAGAAAAAGACGCAGGATGATACGGAGTGTCCCTCGTGCTGTGAAAATTGACGGGGTGGCTAGTCCTTGGAAGCCTAACCTTGGAATAACGCTGGACAGTCGACTCAACTACAGGCGACATGTGCTCAAGGAAGGCGGATCCAACTGCCTCTCGCCCCTGCTGGAACTAAAATGAACATTTTTCTGTTGACAGTACGAGTGGAGATGATCTAACTTGAGGAAACTGGAAAGACAGTGGCTCTGTGGAGTCTCATCCGTCAACCATGGAATGTGAGGAACACCAACATTCTAAGGTCAGCTGGCATTCCTTCTCGACATCCCTGAGGACGATAGCCGCCGTCTTGGATGATCCACCGTATAGTTACGACTCCGCCTAGATGGAGCTTCTTAAGTACATGCCTAACTTTAATTCGTATTTTAAAGAATGAACCCAGATTTCAGCTTGCAGCCATTATGGAATTCCCCATTTCACGTATGTGGAAGATGTGGGGAATGTTTCTCACCCGTTGTGATCGAGCTCCTGGTGTTCCCCGTTTGCATATAGTTCTTGTACTTCTATTTTTAAATTTTTATTATTTTTATTTCAGTTTTAAAACAGGCTTTGGTTTATCTTAATTTAGTTTCAAGTGATCGTGAGCGAAGCACACAGACATATAACGTTTCTCGACTGCATTTCTTCACAGACAACAAACACCCGCATGTATCCAACGCAGAGTCTACAAACAAAGCTCTGTTGAGGAAGGGTGTCTTACTTTCAACTGTCTAAACAGCGCCGGGCATATTTGTCAATGGTTTAGAGTTCAAACAATACGTTGACAACGCTCAGCTGTTGTCTGTCTGTCCGACACTTGTTTGTCTTTCAAGGTCTGCGGTTCGATGGTCCTCGTTACGATTAATGTTCTAAATTCGGATCCCGGAGAGATGTGTATTGTTGGACGGGAAGGTCGGAATGCGCGGGGAATCGTTGCTTCTTACAATGTGTCGGGTACCTTACAGTACAGTGATGATTTTAAAACAAAACGTATGTTTTTAAGTACTTGGTGATGTGTCAAGAGTTCCCACTAGATTAGATGCGGAACGAAAGAGATTTCTTCGTTGTTTTTAATAGAGACTAGCTGGCCCGACCCGGCTTTGCACGGATAGACAAATCAAAGTTAAATGTATATTAACAAAAAATATATTATATCAATAAATATATTACACTATGTATTTCTTATGGGGATTTTTAGTAACTTTGACCCCCCCCCCCCCTAAAAAAACCTCCCCTATAATTTCGATTTTTTTAAAAGTCTTTCTTAACGAGCACCTAGGTCCCTAGAGGAAGTTACATAATAAATTTCATTCCAATCCGTTCGGTGTTTATTTTTAGTAACTTTGACCCCCAAACCCCTCTAGCTTCCTCTAGGGCCCTAGGTGCTCGCTAAGAAAGGGTTTCAAAAAATTAGAAATTTTAGGGGATATTTGGGGGAATCAAAATTACTAAAAATCCCCAAAAGAAATACATAGTGTAATATATTTTATTGGTATAATATATTTTTTGTTAATATACATTTAACTTTGATTTGTCCTTTTAAACCCCTTTATTATTTTTGTTATTGAAAATAAATGACAAACCTTTGTATATACCTTGTGTTGCATAACGGGACACATTTTTTGAAATATCTGAAAATTTATAATTTTGGGGGGCTTGAGGGGGTAAACAATTTTATGAAACATAAAGGTAGGTCATGTAATATGCCATTGAAAAGATTAATAAAAGAGAAACACAATGGCACAAACTAGAGCTTAGTATCTTGCTCCGTTTCAAAGTAATGGACAATCAAAGTCCTGGAAAATGATATTGTTATCATAACATCAAAGCAGGTTATCAATTTGTTAATTTTAGGAATAAATAGGTTGAACGTAATTTTTTTTGGGAAGCGGTGCGCCTATAGAAGTTTTCACTTCAAAAATAGTTGAAATTAAATAAATAATACACTTTTTTTGGGGAACTCATTTTACCTTTTATTTTTAAATATAATTTGTATTAATCATACGCCAACATTCACATATACATTCCCTTGCCAACCAGAGTGTTTCGCGCATCTGCAACTGGATACCGTTTGCTTTGGTTCCTACCTTAATCATTTCTTTTCCACAAGACAGATGACTCCGCGTTACGACGCCTCGCCTCAAACTCGACATAAATAAAAACACGTTCATTAATATATTCCCGACAAGTGGATATTAAATAACCTCGTTATAAAGCGAATAAATACATACGTAAGTAAGCACTATGGGTATCGACTGCAGCGCTCATGGTAACGGTGGCAAATAATGAAATAATTACATGGTGTAATGACCGTAGTTCAGTGGTAAGCAATTAGCATACATTTACATTCGCTTAGTGGAGCGGTGAAGGGCGGGGAATACTGTATCGATATACCTCGCGACAATCGATGCAGCCAAGACTGTGAGTAAAGGATGTTTCGATAGTTGTTTAATTTACAAATCTTAAGTTGTTTCTTTGTCCTCTATAGACTCAGAAACTGTTGGACCAATTTCACTAAAAATTTCACAGTTTATCCACACTAATGCCGGGAGTGTTTGGACATTACAATTACTACAGTCTAAGGGGTTGAAAAGGGGTTGCTACCCCTATACAATAAATATAAATTGAACTAACTTGTTTAGTACTATTTTTAAGCGATATAAAAAACACATTTGCAATTCAATTACTTAAGTCAAAGAGACGAAATGGAATTTCGTATTTAATTTTAATACCCCTTAAAGTTAAATAACGATTTATACAATTGTTCAATTTACTCAAAAACTACTCAACTAATTTCAAAAAATTTCAAAATGTACACGTGTCAGTAATAAGATTGTTTAAGAGTATGGTCGCAACGATCAAAGATATTAAAATTTAGAGCCTTATACAATAAATTGCACAAACTTCCTACAAGCAATCAGGCTAAATTTGAGTAATACTATGATATAAAAACAACCGTTGGCAATTCGATTCCTCAAGTCAGCAGTGAAATGGTTCAATGAAACTTAAAGTTAAATAAATAATAATTAAATAAAACTACCCATATAAAATAATTCGACCACGCAGCTGAACCGCTGACGTGAGTTGAGCAAATTTCCAAAATTAAGTTTATAGGCCTATGTTTTAGGGTTTCGACCAACAATTTGGGAAACAGGTCTTATTCACGACGGTGCTGAACAGCTGCAAAATGCACGCCACACCGCATGTTGGGACTATCTTCAATACACAATGCATTGAGTGCTTCGCTCGCCAACCCCCATATTGGGAATATTTTCAATACACAATGCATTGCGTGCTTCGCACGCCATTCCGCATGTTGGGAGTATTTTCAATACACCGTGCATTGCGTGCTTCGCACGCCAACCCCCGTATTTGAGGTATCTTCAATACACAACGCATTGCGTGCTTCGCACTCCAACCCCACGGTAGAATCCGCCACATGGCTTTGAACCGGGTACTTTTATGGCAAACGAACTTGTCCAAGCGTTTGGTTCATGTGATTTTTAGTGACACCCCAAAACGTGTTCCGGGGACCATGATCGGTGCTCATTCGCTACTCCCGACCTTAGGTATTACCATAAGGGCCATTGTAATAGCTCATTTTTCCTATGGAAATTCGCTAATAAAGTAAGCCTTTCTCGAAGATTTTCAAGAAACCTGTGTTGGTTCAGAAGATAAGATTCATGAATATACATCGTTGGTTATATTTGTACAATGAAAAATTGTATTATTAGCGAATTTCCATATGAAAAATGAGCTATTGCAGTGACCCTTATGGTAAGACCCAAGGACGGCAGTAGCAAATGAGCACCGATCATGTTCTGGAGTGTCATTAAAAATCACACTTAATATATAATATGTATATATTTATGTAATATGTGTTCGGATTCTAGTGGCCGCATTTTAAGTCCGATTTGATTCAAATTTGGTACACATGTTGGTTGTCTACGTTGCTCGGACTGGTTCGTTAGCCAACAAAATCTAAGAACCAGTTGTACGATTTTTGACCGAAAGTAACTATTCTTTTAGATTTTCCCTAAGAGAATGATTTTTTTTAGGTTTTTTCCAAAAATATAAATGCAGGCTGTTATTCTGCACATTTTGTTTTTTACGCGACCTTATTTATAGCTCGCTTGGTTCCCCCAAAATCTAACGAAACGTAAAAAACCATTAAGTACCCGGTTCAAAGCCACGTGGTGGATATTACATCGGGGGAATCTTCTCGTCCGAGGCCGACGGGTGAGTTTTTACGCTGCGAAGCTCATAACCCGAGGCCACAAGATCGAGGTGCAAGCTCGCAAACCGAGTTTTTCCACTACGAGTGTAACGAAGGAGCGGGTGAGTCGAAACTGGAGGCTTAGGCGCCACAAATTCTACTAATGTATTGCGTTCAAACAGGCAGCTATTCAGCGCCGTCGTGAGTAGACATATTTCCCGAACTGTTGGTTGAAACCCTAAAACATAGGCCTATGAACTTAATGTTGGAAATTTGCTCAACCCACGTCAGCGGTTCAGCTGCGTGGTCGAATTATTTCTATCTTTTAGATTTCAATTTGAAATGGGACAAATTAAAAAAAATGAAAATATTTTCTGATTAAATAAATAGAAGCAACGATTTATATTCATGACAGTTTTCACTTCACAACTGTTTTTGTTTTGTTTTTTGTTTATTTCAGAAAATAACACTCCTTCAATTACTTCTTACTTGAACTCAGTGGATAACTATATTTTATTTAAAATAATTATCTTACTATTGAAAATGATGCTGTTTTCTGTGAAGCATAATGAAACAAAAGAGATAATTCTGTTTAATAACTTAAGATATAAAATAAATAAAATAAATCGACCACGCAGCTGGACCGCTGACGTGAGTTGAGCAAATTTCCAAAATTAAGTTTATATGCCTATGTTTTAGGATTTCAACCAACAATTTGGGAAATAGGTCTACTCACGAAGGCGTTGAACAGCTGTCTGTGTGTACGCAATATATTAGTAGAATTTGTTTCCTCCTAGTGGCCTCGCGAGTTTGCATGACTTGGCTTTGAACTGGGTACTTTTATGGTATTTTACGTTTTTGTCGATTTTGGGGGAACCAAGCGAGCTATAAGGTCGTGTAAAAAAACAAAATGCGCAGAATAACGTCCTACATTCATATTGTTAGAAAAAACTCTAAAAAAATTTCATTCTCGTAGTAAAAATCTCAAAAAATAGTTACTTCCGGTCAAAAAACGTACTTCCGGTTGTTGGATTTTTTTGGCTAACGAACTCGTCCGAGCCACATAGACAACCAACACGTGTACCAAATTTGGACCAAATCGGACTTAAAATGCGGCCGCTAGAGTGCGAACACATATATATATATATATATATATATAGGGATATATATATATATATATGAATTTTTTTGACACCCCAAAACGTGTTCTGGGGACCATGATCGGTGCTCATTTGCTACTCCCGACCTTGGGTCTCACCATAAGGGCCACTGCAATAGCTCATTTTTCCTATGGAAATTCGCTAATAATGTAATTAGTTGAAAGGAAAGTAGAGCAAAGTAGCATTACAATACAGAATGTAATACCTTTACTTCTAACCTTCCATCCTGAAGAAAAACAAATTGAACGAAAGACACGAACGTCTGAAAAAATTGAAACGACATTTTCTTCTTAACATAATATAATTGCAACAAAACACTGTGCGATGTAAAAGTCGTCAAAGATAAACTAACTTTATAAAGTCGAGAGGAAAGTTGAAAGCTGCTTTTGAAAAGAACTATAAAACTGAGATAAAAGGAATCATCTTTTGTTGAAAGTAGTTCTGATGATTTATGTTTCGAAGGTTTCGCATTGTTACAAAGATATTTACTTCCAGTCGGGACGCTCTGTTTAAACGTAATCTAATTTCGTACTCGAAGCGCGGGATGTTTTATTTTGTCTGGCGTTCGACCTGGCGGGAAAATAGACTTTGAATAATGGAAATATTGACAATTAGAGTACATTGTCGGAGTGAGAAGCGAAAACCAAACAATGATGAGGTTGTTACCGAATTTCCGTAGGAAAGATGAGCTATTGGAGTGACTCATCGGTGAGACCTATGGTTGGGCGTAGTCCATGTGAGCACCGATCATGGTCACCTGAACACGTTTATTTTGAGGTGTCACTAAAAATGTAATGTAATATATATATATATATGTTCGCACTCTAACGGCCGTATTTTACGTCCGATTTGGTCCAAATTTGCTACACAAGTTGGTTATTCACTTGGACGAGTGCGTTAGTAGAAAAATCCAACAATCGGAAGCACGTATTTTGACCAAAAGTAACATGAATTTGATTTTTCGTTCTAGAATGAAATTGAGTTGGTGTTTTATCTAACCACATAAATAAAGGAGATTATTCTGCACGTTTTGTTTTTTTACACGGCCTTACAGCCCATCCGGTTCCCTTAAAATCGATTAAAACTTAAAATAACAAAACATTACCCGGATCAAATCCAACGAAGGTCGAAGTACACACTCGCAAAGCTGCGCGTGAGCTGGAGGCTGAGGTGCGAGCAAATTCTGCTAATATATTTCGTACATTTTATATGTGTATAATCAACTCCTGTAAAAGCGAGTGGACGTCCGTACGTACGTTCGTGAGTAACATATCATATAAAAGCTGATTTCACCCATCATCTGTAATACTTAAACAAACCCAGTATAGTTATAGTTTGGGGTTATGTTTACAACTTCAATCGTTATAATTTCTTGTGAAGATCATTTTTTTTAAATATTAGTTATATAACTAATGTATGCTATAATATACTGCTTTGAGGTTAGAAAATGAATATAAATACAACCTTTTATCATCAATATATTAGTTTATACAAATTTAAAGAAGAGAACTGCTGAAACATTCGTACATCTTCGTATAACATAAACATATTCGATTATTAATTTCTTTACTATAATATTAATAACTTCTAAATCATTTGATCTATCTTATCTTCTAAAGCGAGAGATAATTGTTTGTCTGCTAAATGGATCTGGAATCTCCGTCTAAGGATTTTCGATTTTTTGATTTTATATTAGGCTTTTAGCCACGAGAAATCGATTGGAAATGGTCACCAGTCTGGGAAAATTCGT
>JAGFPH010001217.1:124815-157717 GCA_018207615.1 Philaenus spumarius | reverse complement strand
TCGAGTATTTAAGCTGGGACTATCTTTAGGCCGAGTCTAACGTTAAATCCGAACTCCTGAAGTCAATTTTTAAACTACAGCTCAAATACCAGTTTGAACCGGTATTTAAGCCCGGACTAAAGATAAACCCGAACTCCTGAACCGCCCCATAATGTTTTTAGCAAAGGTCTGTACGGAGTAATTTTTGATTAAAAAGTGCAGGTATATCATTATTTTCAACCTACATTGTAAACATCACTCTATTTATTTCGATCGATCTAAAATTTTACTATTGTGTTGTTGTCATCATTTATAACAACTGTATAAAGTATTAATTTAATCGGGGTTAAGTATTGTATGTTTTTATACATTTTATATATAGATCCACACCCATAAAAAATCGAAGTAAATAACATAATGTTGTTCCTCCAGAAAACTATTTACTATAGTGGACCTATATTTTGACAGGTTTTATACACAACCTTTGTGTATATGTGTGTGAAGTTTTATCCAGATCGGTTGATAAGTTTCAGGGATATAATGTTTTTGGCAAAGGTCTGCACGGTTAACGACTAATTGTTGTTTAAAAAGTGCAGGTATATCTTTATTTTCAACCGACATTGTAAACATCACTCTATGTTAAAATCAAGGGTAATTTTTTTATCGATCTAAAATTTTAGTATTTTGTTTTTCCATCATTTATAACAACTGTATGAGGTATTAATTTAATAGGAGTAAAGTATTGTAGGTTTTATACATTTAATATATTTGTTTTAATTTTTTTAACGTCCTGCTGTTTTGCACTTTAAGGCTAATGAAGACGGACATTTTATATATAGATCATTTATAACAACTGTATGAAGTATCAATGTGATAGGAGTACAGTTTTGTATTTTTTACATTTTATATATAGATCTGCACCCCTCAAAAATCGAAGTAAATAACGTAATGTTGTTTCCCCAGAAAGGTATTTATTATATTGGGCCTATATTTTGACACGATATATACACATCCTTTTTGTATATGTGTGTGAAGTTTCATTCAGATCGGTTGATAAGTTCTAGAAATACAAGTTTTTTAGCAAAGGTCTGTACGAGCAATGTTTGTAAGAAAAAGTCAAGTATGTCTTTATTTTCATCCTACATTGTAAACGTTCCATTTCTGGACCATTGACATTCTATTTGTTTTAGAAAAAGACGCAGGATGATACGCAGTTTCCCTCGTGCTGTGGAAATTGACGGGGTGGCTAGTCCTTGGAAGCCTAACATTGGAATAACGCTGGACAGTCGACTCTGGCAGGTGACATGTGCTCAAGGAAGGCGGATCCAAGTGCCTGTCGCCCCTACTGGAACTAAAATGAACATTTTACTGTTGACAGTATTAGCAGAGCTGATCTAACAGGAGGAAACTGGAGAGACAGTGGCTCTGCGGAGGCTCATCCGTCAACCATGGTATGTGAGGTCAGCTGGCATCCTTTCTCGACATCCCTGAGGACGGTAGCCGCCATCTTGGATGATCCACCGTATAGTTACGACTCCGCCTAGATGGAGCTTCTTAAGTGCATGGCTAACTTTAATTCGTGTTTTAAAGAATGAACCCAGATTTCAGCTTGCAGCCATTATGGAATTCCCATTGCACGTATGGGGGAGATGTGGGGAATGTTTCTCACCCGTTGTGATCGTGCTCCTGGTGTTCCCCGTTTGTGTATGGTTCTTGTACTTCTATTTTTAGGTTTTTATTATTTTTATTTCAGTTTTAAAACAGGCGTTGGTTTATCTTAATTTAGTTTCAAGTGATCGTGAGCGAAGCACACAGACATATAATGTTTCTCAACTGCATTTTTTAACAGACAACAAACACCCGCATGTATCCAACGCAGTGTCTACAAACAAAGTTCAGTTGAGGAAGGGTGTCTTACTTTCAACTGTCTAAACAGCGCCATGCATATTTGTCAATGGTTTAGAGTTCAAACAATACATTGACAACGCTCAGCTGTTGTCTGTCTGTCCGACACTTGTTTGTCTTTCAAGGTCTGCGGTTCGACGGTCCTCGTTACGATTAATGTTCTAATTTCGGATCCCGGAGAGATGTGTATTGTTGGACGGGAAGGTCGGAATGCACGGGGAATCGTTGCTTCTTACAATGTGTCGGGTACCTTACAGTACAGTGATGATTTTAAAACAAAACGTATGTTTTAAAGTACTTGGTGGATGCGTCAAGAGTTTCCACTAGATTAGATACGGAACGGAAGAGATTTCTTGGTTGTTTTTAATAGAGACTAGCTGGCCCGACCCGGCTTTGCACGGATAGACAAATCAAAGTTAAATGTATATTAACAAAAAATATATTACATCAATAAATATATTACACTATGTATTTCTTATGGGTATTTTTAGTAACTTTGACCCCCCCCCAAACCTCCCCTAAAATTTCGATTTTTTTAAAACTCTTTCTTAACGAGCACCTAGGTCCCTAGAGGAAGTTACATAATAAATTTCATTCCAATCCGTTCGGTGTTTCTTTTTAGTAACTTTGACCCCAAAACCCCCTAAAATTTCGAATTTTTTAAAACCCTTTATTAGCGAGTACCTAGGGCCCTAGAGGAAGCTACATACCAAATTTCATTCCAATCCGTTCGATGGTTTTTTGTAGTAACTTTTACCCCCCAAACCTCCCCTAAAATTTCGAATTTTTTGAAGCCCTCTTAGCGAGTATCTATGGCCGTAGAGGAAGCTACATAACAAATTTCATTCCAATCCGTTCGGTGTTTCTTTTTAGTAACTTTGACCCCCAAACCCATCTAAAATTTCGAATTTTTTAAAACCCTTTCTTAGTGAGCACCTATGGTCCTAGGAAAAGCTACATACCAAATTTCATTCTAATCCGTTCGATGGTTTTAGAGAAATAGTGTGATTTTGTAACTTTGACCCCCCAAACCCCCCCTAAAATTTCGAATTATGTGAAACCCTTTCTTAGCGAGCATCTGTGGCCTTAGAGGAAGCTACATACTAAATTTCATTCCAATCCGTTCTATGGTTTTAGAGAAATAGTGTGATTTTGTAACTTTGACCCCCCCAAACCACCATAAAATGTAGAATTTTGTGAAACCCTTTCTTAGCGAGCATCTATGGCCGTAGAGGAAGCTACATACTAAATTTCATTCTAATCCGTTTGGTAGGTTTTGAGAAATCGTGATTTGTTAACTTTGACCCCTAAAAACCACCCCTCAAATTTCGAATTTTCGGAAACTGTTCCTTAGTGCGCGTCTAGAGCCTATAAAGAATATTAGTGCCAAATTTCATGTTTGTAGGCCTCGTGGTTTTGGAGAAACTGTGATGAGTCAATGGTATTTGGCTTTTATAAGTATAGATTTCAGATATCCTGACCATATTGCCGGGGCTACATTTGTTTACTAGACGTTGTCTTGGCGCTTACTTTTATGATAGTAAGTTATTTTCCAGAAAGTACAAACAGATATGGCTGAGACTTTTCCCAACCGTCCAGTGTCTGTTAGTCGAACATCTCTGTAGTGGCAGACCTTACTTGGTATCACCTCAGTTCAAGATTTTGTACTTGGTTTGGAAGACAAGTTTAACCACATTGCGTTACTGCTCTACAGCTGACATAGTTCGTCCTTGCCGTACAATTTGCATGTTATTAGCGAATTTCCATAGGAAAGATAAACTATTGCAGTGGCTTTTATAGTGAGACCGACTCTTAAGGTTGTGAGTGATCCAGTGAGCACCGATCATCATCCCTGGAATACGTTTTGGGGTATCATTAAAAATGTTGCTATATATCTATACTTATAAAAGCCAAATACCATTGACTCATCACAGTTTCTCCAAAACCACGAGGCCTACAAACATGAAATTTGGCACTAATACTCTTTATAGGCTCTAGACGCGCACTAAGAAAGGGTTTCCGAAAATTCGAAATTTTAGGGGGGAGGGTTTGGGAGGGGGGGTCAAAGTTACTAAATAACGATTTCTCAAAACCTACCGAATGGATTGGAATGAAATTTGGTATGTAGCTTCCTCTAGGGCCATAGATGCTCGCTAAGAAAGGGTTTCAAAAAGTTCGAAATTTTAGGGAGGTTTGGGGGGGGTCAAAGTTACAAAAACACGATTTCTCTAAAACCATCGAACGGAATGGAATGAAATTTGGTATTTAGCTTCCCCTAGTTCCATAGGTGCTCGCTAAAAAAGTTTTTAAAAAAATTCGAAATTTTAGGGGAGGTTTGGGGGGTCAAAGTTACTACAAAAAACCATCGAACGGATTGGAATGAAATTTGGTATGTAGCTTCCTCTAGGGCCCTAGGTAGGGCCTACTCGCTAAGAAAGGATTTTAAAACATTCGAAATTTTAGGGGGATTTGGGGTTTAAAGTTACTAAAAAGAAACACCGAACGGATTGGAATTAAATTTAGTATGTAGCTTCCTCTAGGGCCCTAGGTGCTCGCTAAGAAAGGGTTTCAAAAAATTAGAAATTTTAGGGGATGTTTGGGGGAATCAAAATTACTAAAAATCCCCAAAAGAAATACATAGTGTAATATATTTTATTGGTATAATATATTTTTTGTTAATATACATTTAACTTTGATTTGTCCTTTTAAACCCCTTTATTATTTTTGTTATTGAAAATAAATTACAAACCTTTTTACATACCTTGTGTTGCACAACGGGACAATTTTTTTGAAAAATCTGAACATTTATGATTTTGTGGGGGCTTGAGGGGGTAAACAATTGCATCAAACATAAAGGTGGGTCATATAATACGCCATTGAAAAGATTATTAAAAGAGAAACAGAATGACGCAAACTAGAGCTTAGTATCTTGCTTCGTTTCAAAGTACTGGGCAATCAAAGTCCTGGAAAATGATATTGTTATCATAACATCAAAGCAGGTTATCAATTTGTTAATTTTAGGAATAAATAGGTTGAATGTAATTTTTTTTTGGAAGCGGTGCGCCTACAGACGTTTTCTCTTCAAAAGTAGTTGAAATTAAATAAATAATACACTTTTTTGGGGAACTCATTTTGCCTTTTATTTTAAAATATAATTTGTATTAATCATACGCCAACATTCACATATACATTCCCTTGCCAACCAGAGTGTTTCGCGCATGTGCGACTGGATACCGTTTGGTTCCTACCTTAATCATTTCTTTTCCACAAGACAGATGACTCCGCGTTACGACGCCTCGCCTCAAACTCGACATAAATAAAAACACGTTCATTAATATATTCCCGACAAGTGGATATTAAATAACCTCGTTATAAAGCGAATAAATACATACGTAAGTAACCACTATGGGTATCGACTGCAGCGCTCATGGTGACGGTGGCAAATAATGAAATAATTACGTGGTGTAATGACCGTAGTTCAGTGGTAAGCAATTAGCATACATTTACATACGCTTAGTGGAGCGGTGAAGGGCGGGGAATACTGTATCGATATACCTCGCGACAATCGATACAGCCAAGACTGTGAGTAAAGATGTTTCGATAGTTGTTTAATTTACAAATCTTAAGTTGTTTCTTTGTCCTCTATAGACTCACAAACTGTTCGACCGATTTCACTGAAAATTTCACAGTTTATCCACACTAATGCCGAGAGTGTTTGGACATTACAATTACTACTACAGTCTAAGGGGTTGAAAAGGGGTTGCTACCCCTACACAATAAATATAAGTTGAACTAACTTCGTGCAAGCTATAAAGCTAAAATTGTTTAGTACTATTTTTAAGCAATGTAAAAAAACACATTTGCAATTCAATTACTTAAGTCAGAGAGACGAAATGGAATTTCGTATTTAATTTTAATAACCCTTAAAATTAAATAACAATTTATGCACTTGTTCTATTTACTCAAAAACTACTCAACTAATTTCAAAATTTACACTTATCAGTAGCTACTATCAAAAATATTAAAATTTAGAGCCTTACACAATAAATTGCACAAACTTCCTACAAGCAGTCGTGCTAAATTGGAGTAATATTATTCTTAAGTGATATAAAAACAACCATTGGCAATTGGATTACTTAACTCAACATTGAAATTGTTTAATGAAACTTAAAAGTTAAATAATAATTAAATAAAAGTACCCATAGGCTATAAAATAATTCGACCACTCAGCTGAACCGCTGACGTGAGTTGAGCAAATTTCCAAAATTAAGTTTATAGGACTATGTTTTAGGGTTTCGACCAACAATTTGGGAAACAGGTCTATTCACGACGGTGCTGAATAGCTGCAAAATGGTTCGCACTCCATTCCGCATATTGGGAGTATATTCAATACACAAAGCATTGCGTGCTTCGCACGCCAACCCCCGTATTGGGAGTGACTTCAATATACAATGCATTGCGTGCTTCGCACGCCAACCCCACGGTAAAATCCTTCACATGGCTTTGAACCGGGTACTTTTATGGCAAACGAACTTGTCCAAGCGTTTGATTCATGTGATTTTTAGTGACACCTAAAACGTTTTCCGGGGACCATGATCGGTGCTCATTTGCTACTTCCGACCTTGGGTCTTACCATAAGGGCCTCTGCAATAGTTCATTTTTAGTACGGAAATTCGCTAATAAAGTAAGCCTTTCTCGAAGATTTTCAAGAAACCTGTGTTGGTTCAGAACAGAAGATTCATGAATATACATCGTTGGCTACATTGCTCTAATCCAAAATTGTATTATTAGCGAATTTCCATAGGAAAAATGAGCTATTGCAGTGACCCTAATGGTAAGACCCAAGGTCGGGAGTAGCAAATGAGCACCGATCATGTTCTGGAGTGTCATTAAAAATCACACATAATATATGTGTTCGGATTCTAGCGGCCCTATTTTAAGTCCGATTTGGTTCAAATTTGGTACACATGTTGGTTGTTTACGTCGCTCGGACGAGTCCATTAGCCAAAAAAATCCAAGAACTGGATGTACGATTTTTGACCGGAAGTAACTATTTTTTTAGATTTTCCCTAAGAGAATGATTTTTTTAGGTTTTTTCTAAAAATATAAATGTAGGGTTTTATTCTGCACATTTTGTTTTTTACGCAACCTTATAAGTCGCTTGGTTTCTCCAAAATCTACCAAAACGTAAAATACCATAAAAGTACCCGGTTCAAAGCCACGTGGTGTACTTTACCTTGGTTGATCTTCTCATCCGAGGCTGACGGGTGAGTTTTTTACGCTGCGAGCAAAGCGAAGCTCATAACCCGAGGCCACAAAACTTTTCCACTACGAGTGTAACGAAGGAGCGGGTGAGTCGAAACTGGAGGCTTACGCGCAAACAAATTCTACTAATATATTGCTTACAAAGAGGCAGCTATTCAGCACCGTCGAGAGTACACCTATTTCCCAAATTGTTGGTTGAAACCCTAAAACATAGGCCTATGAACTTAATGTTGTAAATTTGCTCAACCCACGTCAGCGGTTCAGCTACGTGGTCGAATTATTTCTATCTTTTAGATTTCAATTTGAAATGGGACAAAATAAAAAAATGAAAACATTTTCTGATTAAACCAATAGAAGCAAAGATTTATATTCATGACAGTTTTCACTTCTCGACTGTTTTTGTTTTGTTTTTTGTTTATTTCAGAAAATAACACTCCTTCAATTAGTTCTTACTTGAACTCAGTGGATAACTATATTTTATTTAAAATAATTATCTTACTATTGAAAATGATGCTGTTTTCTGTGAAGCATAATGAAACAAAAGAGATAATTCTGTTTAATAACTTAAGATATAAAATAAATAAAATAATGTAATTAGTTGAAAGCAAAGTAGAGCAAAGCAGTATTGCAATACAGAATGTAATACCTTAACTTCAAACATTCCGTCCTGAAGAAAAACAAATTGAACGAAAGACGACGAACGTCTGACTAAATTGAAACGACATTTTCTTCTTAACATAATATAATTGCAACAAAACACTGTGCGATGTAAAAGTCGTCAAAGATAAACTAACTTTATAAAGTCGAGGGGAAAGTTGAAAGCTGCTTTTGAAAAGAACTATAAAACTGAGATAAAAGGAATCATCTTCTGTTGAAAGTAGTTCTGATGATTTACGTTTCGAAGGTTTCGCATTGTTACAAAGATATTTACTTCCAGTCGAGACGCTCTGTTTAAACGTAATCTAATTTCGTACTCGAAGCGCGGGATGTTTTATTTTGTCTGGCGTTCGACCTGGCGGGAAGACAAACTTTAAATAATGGAAATATTGACAATTAGAGTGCATTGTCGGAGTGAGAAGCGAAAACCAAACAATGATGAGGTTGTTACCGAATTTCCGTAGGAAAGATGAGCTATTGGAGTGGCTCATGCGGTGAGACCTATGGTTGGGCGTAGTCCATGTGAGCACCGATCATGGTCACCTGAACACGTTTATTTTGAGGTGTCACTAAAAATGTAATGTAATATATATATGTGTTCGCACTCTAACGGCCGTATTTTACGTCCGAGTTGGTCCAAATTTGCTACACAAGTTGGTTTTTCACTTGGACGAGTGCGTTAGTAGAAAAATCCAAAAATCGGAAGCACGTTTTTTGACCAAAAGTAACATGAATTTGATTTTTCGTTCTAGAATGAAATTGTGTTGGTTTTTTATCTAAACAAATAAATAAAGGGGACTATTCTGCAGTTTGTTTTTTTACACGGCCTTACAGCCCATCCGGTTCCCTTAAAATCGATTAAAACTTAAAATAACAAAACATTACCCGGATCAAATCCAACGAAGGTCGAGATACACACTCGCAAAGCAACGCGTGAGCTGGAGGCTGAGGTGCAAGCAAATTCTGCTAATATATTTCGTACATTTTATATGTGTATAACCAACTCCTATAAAAGCGAGTGTACTTCCGTACGTGAGTAACATATCATATAACAGCCGATTTCATCCATCATCTGTAATACTTAAACAAAACCCAGCTTAGATTATACTTTGGGGTTATGTTTACAACTTCAATCATTCTAATTTCTTGTTAAATTGATTTTTTTTTAAATATGAGTTACAGAACTAACGTATGCTATAATACACGCGATAATATATTGCTTTGAAGTTATAAAATGAATATAAATACAACCTTTTATAATCAATATATTAGTTTATACAAGTTTAAAGAAAAGATACCTTAAGCCGGTTCTACACGATGCTACGAACGCTCGCTCCAATGTTGGACCGAACGTTTGGGACAAGTAAGTTCGACAAATGGTACAGCGAATGTTCCTGCTACACGGTGAATCGAATGTTTGATCCAATATTTAAGAAAGCAGTTTGGTTCAAACGTTGGTCCAGTTGCAAAAATGGACGAGGATGACAGTCTATAATAATATATGTTTTAATTGTAGACATTTAACGGGTTCAAAATCCCCACATCATATTTAGGCAGGCCTAAATAAAATTTGTTTTTAAAATAGTAAATTTTTTAAATTATATTTTTTAAATGTATAGTATCTAATTACAGGTAATCTGTTTCTGATTTTTCACGGGAACTTACTAGTATCAAGTATGAAATATAAATTGTAGCCTACTTAGGCTACCTGTGAAAATTTAAATGAATAATATTACTGATTAAAATTAAACACAGATATAAACATAAATAAACAAGACGGGTCTTTAGTGTAAATAGTGCTACATATGAACGAGTCGTGTAGCCGTTGAATCGAACTAACGAACATTTTCCTTCAAACGTTGGAGGCATCCCTTTGACTCGGTGCAAAAATACCGACATCGGCCCGAACATGGTCAAATGCGAATGTTCGACGCTCGCCATTGGACGCTCATAGGTTTGAACAACGGCCACACGATGTGACGAACCATCAAACGTCCAACGTTGGAAGGTGTTCGTAGCATCGTGTAGAACCGGCTTTAGTTTAACTTCGGAAACATTCGTACATCTTCGTATAACATAAAAACGTATTCTATTATCATTTCTTTACTGTAATATTAGCCTAATATTTAATCTATCGATATGAAATAAAAAGCAATGAAACGATAATATTTTAATCTTTCTTTAAATACAATTCATCTATATATAATATACAAAAGCAAAACACCACTCACTCACTCACTCACTGACTCACTCATCACGATTTCTCAAAAACGTCCGAACGGATTGGAATGAAATTTGGTATGTAGCTTCCTCTAGGGCCATAAGTGTTCACTAAAAAAGGGTTTTAAAAAATTGGTAATTTTAGGGGGGTTTGTGGGGTAAAAATCACTAAATCACGATTTCTCCAAAATTACCGAACAGGTTGGAATGAAATTTGGTATGTAGCTTCCTCTAGGGCCATAGGTGTTCACTAAGAAAGGGTATGAAAAATTTCAAAAGTTTAGTAGGGGTTTGGGGGCATCGAAGTTACTAAAATCACAATTTCAGCTCTTTTCTTATTATGACAATAGTGCTTTTATTATTTAAGATCTATATATGTATATAAGCCAAATACCCCTCACTGACTGAACACTTAAAAAGAATACAATTACGTTAAAAAGACTGAAAATACCAACCACCACGGGCAACGCCGTACGGGTCAGCTAGTAACGTATATAAATGAAATTGTTTCAGAAATAGGCCTACAGTTTTATAATCCTTATAGTTGTACCCATTTACCGAAATAAAAATCCCTGTCAGTATATTAAGTAGGCCAACATAAAGTCTGTTGTTTTTAAATAGTATTTTTTACACGATATAATTCTGATGTGTATCTAATTAATCTGCCTATGATTGTTCACGGGGCCTTACAAGAGTTAAAAGAAATATTATTTTTATCTCAAAAATATCACTGACAAGGGGTGGATCTCGAATTAACGACGGCAGAATGTAACTGACATCATTTAACAACCAGGAGCACCGGTCTATTCTAACAGAAACAACACCGGAGCCAGTCCATTACCCTGAGGTAGTCCAGTTCTGTATAATGCGTCAGGTGTCGTGTATTTATAATTAAACCTTGGTACGAGTCGGAATTAACCGAAATACGGCGACCGCGACATGTTGATGTCCAGACCCTGGCGCCCTGCCAGCATCAAGTGCCGACGGACATGCAAATATATATACAATTGAAACGTTGAGAAATGTCCAACTTTGAAGCGATAAAGGAAATAGAGAGACAAATGGGTCTACCGTTTGAATCCTTTCCAAAAACGAGTTCTTAAAATAGGCGAAGCAGCGACGGTTAGCGAGTTACCAAGGACAGTACGAAGTATTCTAATGTTTGGAATGGCATGATAATACCCTGAGGGCTTTAGAGAATGAGCTCGACGTTAACAAGAAGTATATTCATCAGGTAACATCTGTATACCTTACAAACTTTAATTACCACAAAAGGTGTACTTGACAGCTCATTCTAAATGTAAGAACAAAGACAAAATTTCATATAAACATAGACTAGCTGACCCGTACGGCGTTGCCCGAGGTGGTTGGTATTTTCAGTCTTTTTAACGTAATTGTATTCTTTTTAAGTGTTCAGTCAGTGAGTGGTATTTGGCTTTAATATATATATAGATCTTAAATAATAAAAAAACTATTGTCATAATAATAAAAGATCTGAAATTATGATTTTAGTAACTTTGATCAACCCAAACCCCTCCTAAAATTTCGAAATTTTCCATACCCTTTCTTAGTGAGCACCTATGGCCCTAGAGGAAGCTACATACCAAATGTCATTCCAATCCGTTCGGTAGTTTTGAAGAAATCGTGATTTAATAACTTTGATCCCCCCAAACCCCCCCTAAAATTTCGAAGTTTTTCAAACCCTTTCTTAGTGAGCACCTATGGCTCTAGAGGAAGCTACATACCAAATTTAATTACAATCCGTTGGGTAGTTTTTGAAAACTCGTGATGAGTGAGTGAGTGGTATTTCGCTTTTATATATAAATATAGATTAGTTTGACGTTTTTTTGGTCGTACATAGTTGTTATATTTAAGACCAAGGCTCACACATGGTGATGTCAATTCAAACCACAAAATCCTTATGTTGTTCATAATTTTTACATATCTTCAATTTTTTAATAGGAATTTTTACGGAAATCATGATTGATTGGGACAGAAGCTCTTGGGTCTGAGTTGGGAGGGGGGGCGTAGCCGAGTCCTGAGCCTAATGTAAGACAGATCGAAATAGACACGCGATATCCCCAACATTTGTCCATAAAATCCATAATTTTGTCCATAATTTTTACATTTTTTAAAAAGAATTTACTTATTTTTGGAATAAAAAGTAGCCTAAAATATCCTCTGAAAAGTCCTTTACGTGTTAATGAAAGTTTCGTCAAAATAGGTTCAGCCGTTCAAGAGATAAGCCCGGACAAACATACACACACACAATTTATAAACGTGTGTTTAGGTTTCAGTTATGTGTTAATAACCATATGAGCTTAAAAAAATCTTATATTTTGAAACCACAGACACTTCAATTTTATTTTTATGTATACATATTTGCGAACCCAACCATTTATGACCATTTAGTTCATCTCTTCCATTCGTCCCAAGTAGAAAGAGGTGGAAAGCGAATGAAACAAAATAAATTTGTCGAGACAATCACCACGCAAAATAATAATTGTCCTTCGTTTTTCCTCAAACAAAACGCAAATTTATTCCCATAGAATTGTGAACGAAATTAATTACAAAACGCTGCCTACTTGGCTGATTGTGCGCCAATAAAGTGTAGGGACGATTCAAATTCTATACCCATATTTAAAAGGTTTTATAGCAAATTTAATTCTTGTTCTAATGGTTTTAATTGCAATTCGGTTCGTTGATTGGTTTTATTTTTATCAAACAAATAGTGAGGCAAAATAGCATGATTTTGAAAAAACATAAAATACGCGACCACAGCCAAACGGTTGAGAATCGGACATGGGTCCATATGAAATTTGTTATTCCATTTAGTGAGTAGAACACACTGGCGAAGTTAATGGTGTCAGTAGAAACTCACCCTGTATCTTATATATTAAAAAAATTCTGTTTTTCTTTTCCGAGTCCGTTCGGCTCTTCTACCCGACCGATTTTCATAATTGAGGTCTTAAATTAAAGGTATGCACGCCCAGATTTGCCATCAAGCATTACAAATCATGTATCTTTCGCCTTACAAACGTTATAATCAAATGCAAATTTCTGCTGTGTATTCCTTATGGGGGGTTTTTTTGGTTCTTTGTCCACTTTGCGTTCGTATACCGTCCATCCGATTGCTTTGAAATTTTGCATAGTAACAAAGGTTAACCCTGGGAAGGTTTTAGGCCATTTACCGAAGTCCTAGGACATTAGGGATACGCCCCAGTGGCCCTCAAAGTTTCAATGTTAATCTTATGGAAGAAAGATTTCTATTGATTTTATCAGGGACACAAAAACAGCTGTTCGTATGAAAAGCTTAAAACAGCTGATTTTGATCAACAACTGATTTGGATTAAATCAGTATCAAATGTAGTATTACCTTTTTGAGGTTACATTGACAAACTAAAAACAAACACAAACAAAAATCAACGAAAAATGCTAACTATATTTTAATTCAATTCAAACATTGGTTGTTACAAACCTATTATATATAAAACAGCTAATTTGGATCAAAAACTGAACATAATCATTCACAGATATGTCGAGTCTTATATATTATCATCCGTTCAGCCGCTATTCACCCAAGAAGGAGCTCCGGTATACAATCCTTCAAATTTCCCATGTTAATCTTATGGAGATAATGTTTAATGAGTTCGAGTCAGCTGCCAAATAAAACAGCTAATTTATGCTCGGTCACCTATGTACAAACGAGCAAAAGATTAACGAGATTCTTTATCGAATTTTCCACCTGCGAGCGAAGCGAAGCAGCCATCTGAGGCCGAAGGCCGAGCCGGGTTGGGACGCGGAGCGTCCAGGGGCAGAGCCGGTTTTAATTGCAATTCGGTACGTTGATTAGTTTTATTTTTATCAAACAAATAGTGAGGCAAAATAGCATGACTTTGAAAAAACATAAAATATGCGACCACAGCCAAACGGTTGAGAATCGGACATGGGTCCATATGAAATTTGTTATTCCATTTAGTGAGTAGAACACACTGGCGAAGTTAATGGTGTCAGTAGAAACTCACCCTGTATATTAATTAATTAATTTTGGGTATCGTCTCCAAATGGTCTGAAACGTATAGAAAAGAAATCCTACCCTCATCCGACCAACAGTTTTCAAGTTTGGTCGAGTGTGATAGCTCTTATTTTATTTAAAAATTCAACTAATAATATAATTTTGGTAGAAAAGGTTATGTACAGTTTTATTTGTAGTTGCTAATAGTAGATATTCAAAGCAACAGTTTTATCTGTAGTTACTACGAATAGATTATTGAAAGCAGACTGGATCCATCAATGTAACGACATTACGACAAAACACAAATTATATTATTGCGATGTTTGAACATTAATTTTCAAGAGGTTTACGTTATTCTTGTCAACGTGAATATTTGCGGACCCAATAGTTTCCACCGACACAAACTATTAAATTGTAAATGTAAGCCAAGTCAAACACAGTGCTTGCGGTACCAATGCCTGTGCAATGTATTTGTCTTGCATCCACAGTCCACACGCTGTGGTCTGCGGTTACCTCCATAATGTATGCACTCGGCTGCAATTACGTGCGAGTGTATTGAAACTTAATGTACGACCGTTTTATACCGTAGATAAAATCCAATAATTACTCGATGATTACTAAATTCGGAATTTAAAATGTTTACTTGGAACGTCAACTTAAGCGGTCCCAGATCGCGAGAACAATAGGATCTGTGCTCGCGCTATCTGAAACCCCACACACTGCCCGGAATATTGTGGAACTGCATATCCAACTGCGTTCGATGTATAAGGGCAGCTATAATAAACCCATACAGTAATTCGACCATGCAGCTGAACCGCTGACGTAAGTTGAGCAAATTTACAAAATTAAGTTTATAGGCGTATGTTTTAGGGTTTCAACCAACAATTTGTGAAATAGGTCTATTCACGACGGTGCTGAATAGCTGCAAAATGCTTCGCACACCATTCCGCATATTGGGAGAATCTTCAATACATAGTGCAGTGCTTGCTTCGCACGCCATTCCGCATATTGGGAGTATTTTCAATACACAATGCGTGGCGTGCTTCGCGCGCCAACCCCACGGTAAAATCCACCACCGTGGCTTTAAACCGGGTATTTTTATGGTATTTTACGTTTTGATCAATTTCTACAAATATAAATGTAGGATGTTATTCTGCACATTTTGTTTCTTTAGGCGACCTTATAGCTCGCTTGGTTCTCCCAAAATCTATCAAAACATAAAATACCATAGAAGTACCCGGATCAAAGCCATGTGATGGATTCTACCGTGGGGTTGGCGTGCGAAGCACGCAATGCATTTTGTATTGAAGAAACTCCCAATACGTTGGTTGGCGTGGGAAGCACGTAATGCTTTGTGAATTGAAGATACTCCCAATATGCGGAATGGCGTGCGAAGCATTTTGCAGCTATTCAGCACCGTCGTGAATAGACCAATTTCCCAAATTGTTGGTTGAAACCCTAAAACATAGGCCTATAAACTTAATTTTGCTCAACTCACGTCAGCGGTTCAGCTGCGTGGTCGAATTATTATTTTTGTTATTGGGGGGGAGGATCGAGAGAAGTCCCTAGTCTACATTAAATATGTACAGACTACCTGTTATTTGCCAGGTACTATGACGTAATCTAAACTTTGGTATTAATTACATCTTTATTTGTGCAGATACACATAGGTCTACTATCTTCAATACAATTTGACGGAGCAATCGACTAAAGGAGGCACGTGTCATGAGTGGTAATCATATTTATCATTCCTTCGTCTCTACGAAGGGTGTACTTTGTATCTTGTATGCTGCAAATATATTTCAGAACGCTATTTATCGCCCTGAAAAATAACTGGAACAACAATTTACATAAAATACACAGTTTAACCTACAACACTGACGGCGGAGGTATGCAGTATCGAACCGCAATACATCATGCAGTGATGCCAACTGCAGGAGATAAATTTCCCCGACCGTGATGAGTGACAGATTAATAATAAAAGTGGAACAAAGCTGATGCACGTCAGGTCGGCCTGTAATGGACATTCCGTGCTGTTGAAATATGTTTTGCGCGGACCTCAAAACCAAATAAAACAGTGAAAATATTGTGACCTGTGGTCTGCTGTTGTGTATATTGTACGTGTTGGTAAATTATGTTGTTTCAAACATTATTATGCAGTTCGAAATAATAAAACGTGTTACTGATGAAAATGTTTCCTTTCTCTAGTGATTAGTATATAAATTAATTGTTTTTAAAATTAGCGAATTTCCGTAGGAAAGATGAGCTACTGCAGTGGTTGGAAGTAGTCAATGTGCACCGATCACAGTCCCAAGAACAATTTTTAATGACATCCCAACCACCGTTTTGGGAGTAATTTTAATACACAGTGCATTGCGTGCCTCACACGCCAACCCCCGTATTGGGAATATTTTCAATACACAGTGCATTGCGTGCATCGCACGCCAACCCCCGTATTGGGAGTATTTTTAATACACAGAGCATTGCGTGCTTCGAACGCCAACCCCCGTTTTGGGAGTATTTTCAATGAAGAGTGCATTGCGTGCTTCGCACGCCAACCCCCGTATTGGGAGTATTTTCAAAGCACAGTGCATTGTGTGCTTCGCACGCCAACTCCCGTGTTGAGTGTATTTTCAATAGCCTACACAATGCATTGCGCGCTTTGCACGCCAACCCTCAACCCTCATATTGGGGTTATTTTCAATAAACAGTGCATCGCACGCTAACCCCCGTATTGGGAGTATTTTCAATACACAGAGAATTGCGTGCTTCGAACGCCATCCCCCGTTTCGGGAGTATTTTCAATGTACAGTGCATTGCGTGCTTCGCACGCCAACCCCCGTATTGGGAATATTTTCAATGCACAGTGCACTATGTGCTTCGCACGCCAACTCCCGTGTTGAGTGTATTTTCAATAGCCTAGACAATGCATTGCGTGCTTTGCACGCCAACCCTCATATTGAGAGTATTTTCAATACACAATACATTGCGTGCTTCGCACGCCAACCCCCGTATTGGGGTATTTTCAATAAAAGTGCATTGCGTGCTCGCACGCCAACACCCGTATTGGGGTATTTTCAATACACAGTGCATTGCGTGCTTCGCACGCCTACCTCCGTATTGGGGTATTTTTAATAAAAGTGCATTGCGTGCTTCGCACGCCAACCCCAGTATTTTGATTTTCAATACATTGCGTGCTTCGCACGCCAACCCCCGTATTGGGAATATTTTCAATAAATTACCTGCTTCGCACGCCAACCCCCGTGTTAAGAGTATTTTCAATACACAATGCGTTGCGTGCTTCGCACGCCAACCCCCGTATTGGGAGTATTTTCAATACACAATGCATTGCGTGCTTCGCAACTCAACTTCCATATGTGAGTATTTTCAATACATAATGCAATGTGTGCTTCGCACGTCAACCCCCGTTTAGGGAGTAATTTCAATACACATTGCATTGCGTGATTCGCACGCCAATCCTCATAGTGAGAGTATTTTCAATACAGAGTGCATTGCGTGCTTCGCACGCCATCCCCTGAATTGGGAGAATTTTCAATACAGGGGGCATTGCGTATAAACAAAAAATAAAGTAATTTCTACACATTTACACTGTAAATATAAAAAAATTAAGGTCAGCTCCTAGCACAGGAAATAAGAAATTTGCGTAGCAGTGAACGGGTTTTATATAGGACCTCCGCAGCTGCTACAAACTTCGTTTCTACTTCGCGGAAGAATAAAAACAATTCCAAGAACACAAGTAACGACGTTATCGATCCAATTATTCGACGTTGCATTTACCCAATCATAAAGTCGCTTTACCGGGAATCCTCCCCGTCAAAACTGTACAACTTGTAACACGGTTACACGACTGTTTCCAAGTTGTGAAATTAGTTTGAAGAAGTTGTCTGAACTAACGTCGACCAATTAAAAACACAAGTTAACTGATATTACAAGGGTTGAGTGTAGGGAACTAGTTATGCGTAGTGGGAAGGTTTAAACGGGTAATTGTCTAGAATAATATGTTTGATATTGCAGACTTCATGTGAGGCACGCATGCGTGGAACACTTATACCTGTTAGCACAGATCACAAAATGGATTCAATGTATTTCCTGGAGATTGTAGAGGTAAAGCGAAATTTGTGATTTGTCAAGTAAAGTCAAGGTTAAAACTTATGCTGTTGTAACTTTGTTATTCGAATTTTTAAATTTACAGAATTTATATCTTTAACTCATTTTAAAAACATAATCAATATGAAACACTTTATCTACTCTTGCGTGGTGTAGTGGTTGGAGACGTTTTCTGAGCTTAAAAAAATAATAATTTGATAACGCAGCTGTGAACCGCTGACATGAGTTGAACAAATTTCAGAAATTAAGTTTACATGTGTTAAGCTAACAACGAACTATTTAGGAAATTGGTCTACTGACGAAGGCGCTGAATAGCTGCCTGCGTGTACGAAATATATTAGTAGAATTAGTTTGCACCTGAGCGCCCAGCCCCAGCTCATGTTGCACTTCGATCTGGTATTATGGACCGCATCGCTCTCAGATTGCATCCCGGTAATCGGTCTCGCATCAGAAGATGTTTCCACTGTTGTTCGTGGATTTAACCCACGAGTACTTTCATAGTATTTTACGTTTTGATCGATTTTGGGGAAACAAGACAGGCTGTAACGTCATGTAAAAAACAAAATATGCACAATAATCTCATATGTTTATTTGTCAATACAAAACACCAAAAAGGTTTCATTCTTGAACGAAAAATGTCAAAAATTAAATATTTCTTTTTAAATAATTATTTAAAAATCAGTATTACGTTGAAGTTTTTTAGCACATATTTTTAAATGTTTGTAGTTTCATTGAACATACACTTATTTTATTTTCTACAAGAGTCCAAGCATGAGCTGCTGGGTCATTACTTGTAGCTTTGTGTATTCATTGACGGTGTAAAGATACAGACTGAATGCTGTGTGGGTTAATATTTACAGCTAAATTGACTTCCCAAATTTTAAAAGTTTTATAGTGGGGATAAAAAATGTCCCTGGATCATCTTTCGACGAAGAGCATCAACTCCTTAATCCCCATACCCCGGCCGAGCCCCTCCATAGAAAATATCATTTGGGCGGCCTTACAAGATTTCAGTTACTTTTAAAAGTGATCCTTTATTACTTAGTGTATTTAAAAGTAAAATTGCATGCAGCATATATCAAATAGTTTTCGATATGCTGGGGTCAGTAGAATAAAATAACTTAATTTTAACTCTTAAATAAGTTTCAACAAAAATTTAGTTGAACAAATTAAGACAGGCTTGCAAAAACATTTGTACTAAACTAGTATAGCCTGGATAAGGGTTTATACGAATTTGTTTATGGGTAGCGATAAACCGAACAACTCTTTCTTTCTGTTCGGTACAATTTGTTTCTAGAAAAAAAGTAAACTACAGCAGATACATTTACAACGGTCCAGGATTTTGCCTTCTTTTACCGAAGAATTACCGACACGAGGGGAAACGACTTGCGTTAGAGCTTCGATAAATTAGATCAGGGAGGCTGCTGAGCATCGACCAAAGCATCTTCCCCGGATTTTGGGAGCTTCAGATGAATTAACTAAACCGTAAAACCTTCATTCGACGTAATGTTTCACGGAGATTGAGGGGTGGGCCTGACGTCACAAAACCTGAACTACACAGAAGTGAAGATTACTTAATACAGTTTAAAGCTATTTGTACAACTTTTTAACAAACTATAAAGTGGTTGTTAATAACCATGATCTTGTTTCTATACTAAGGGCTCTGCCCCTGCTCGCTTCGCTCGCCAACCCTTTCGATGACGTATATGGCGATGCCAATGGAAAACCACAAAATCCCTAATATTGCTCTTATCTTTTACATTTAATCAATTTTTTAATACGATTTTTTTATGGAAATCATGATTGATTAGGACAGAGGCACTTGGATCTAAGTTGGGTGTTGGTGGTAGCTGTGACCTGTACATATTGCAAGACATAGATCGAAATAGACTCGCAATATCCCCAAAGTTTGTCTACAAAATCTCTAATTTCTTAAAGATTTACAGAATAAAAAGTAGCATAAAATATTCTCTGAAACGTGCTCTACATGTTAATGAAAGTTTCGTCAAAATCGGTTCAGCCATTCCGGAGATTAGCCCGGCCAAACAGACAGACAAACAATTTATAAATGTGTGTTTAGGTTTTGGTACAGTGTGAATAACCGTGTGAGCTTAGAAAAAAGCTTGTATTTTGAAATCACAGACAGACACTCAAATTGTATTTATATGTATAGATTCACACATTATTAAAAAAATGTTTTTACGTTAACATACAGTCTTTTCCTTTTTAGAGAAACCACAAACAAGCCTAAACAATCTGAAACAGCGATGGTTTATGAAAATCCACTGGTTTGATATTTTCTTTATACTTTGTAACATCTTTTTACTTTCCTTACCCTATACTAGGTAAGGTAAGTATTGCGATCGACCCAAAAATTCGATGTCGAGTTTTCATAATATCTTTACGTTTCAAGGCCCCCTGAGTCCAAAAAATGCATTTTTGGCAATTGGTCTGTCTGTGTGTCTGTGTGTGTGTGTGTCCGGAGTGCTCAGGGCTAACGGCTGGACGGATCGAACTGAAATTTACAGGATATCTTCAAACACGTAAACAATTAAACCCATGTAAATTTGAAGCAAATCGGAGGTGGTGTCTTACCGTGGGACCAGTTTTTAGCACATTTTTGGTATTTACTCCAAAACCCCTCTAACGATTTTGATTAAACTTTGCTAACATACTCTACTCAGACCCCCTTAACACGCTATGTACGCTATATACCCTTAAAAATTCGTTGAAAAAAGTTATTACAAAAACGCAAGTTATTTTGTTTGTATCTCCGAAATGGCTGGTCCTATCGACTTGAAAATGGTCTCATTCGATTCAGCGTCCAAAAGAATGTCAAAAAAGATACCCCTCTCAACTTTTTCCATTTTTTCAAAAATTTACCCAAAAACGCCCTTTTTGGGGGCAAAAATGACTTTTTTTAAACTAGCCGTGTTTGGTATCGACCTTGACATTTTTGGGGGTGAGAAATCGATTGAGACCAAAATCAGGTCCGTGGGATTAACCGTTTTGAAGTTAGTACCGCTTTCTTCGAAACGGATACTCCTATTAACTCGAAAATGGTATCATCAATCTCTCGCTCGAAAAATTTGGTAATTGATACAGCATCTATTTTGGTAAGGAAAGTTGTGTGATGTGCACACCAGATGTTTTTAACATTAATCAAATTAATCAGAAACTTTTTTTTTAAGAGAAAACTTCTTTAGGAGCAGCAAGAATTTTTACGAGAGAGGTAAAATATGCGAACTTTGCGTTTTTTATTTCGTCTGTGATTTCTTCTTCTTCATTGTTTTACGCACTTACTAATACAGGCGTACACAATAAGTTTAATGTAACAGCTGATCGTAAAAGAGGAAATCGACAAAATAAAATAGGCACTAAACTCAAAGCCTAGCATAGGTAAATTCAAAGCCTTAAAACTCGACAGTCGTATGGATTTAGTCACGCTACCGATGAAATGGACATTGCGCATCCTAAATTTGTAAGTTATTTTAAATCAGTAACTCGATCTTAAAATGGACCTAGTTCTTTCCAATTTTTTTAATTGTATAAATTTTCTAAGTCGGTTGCTATGGTAATGAATGTAAAGAAACGTGTGTCGGTTCAGTATAGGCCTAACCTAAAATTATGTTGTTTAACTTTGAATACAAATTAGCTGTTTAACTTTAATATTTAACAACAGATAAATAAAACATAAACACGATCGTCTATAGTGTATAGACGGCCTCACTAAGTGTCGTTGCAATGGCTCGCCTTTCCTATGGAAATTCGCTAATGAATTGGTTTTGCAACTGAATCCAGCGTGTAAAAATATTGCCTAATTTGTTATGACGTGACCGTATTAGCATTACAAAACGTTGACTTAAAAATATGATGTCAAAAACGGCAGCCCTTAATGCCGAAACATCGAAAATTGTAGGAGACGTATGAATAGAACACTTTATCTAAACTGCTTTGTTACGGTTAAACTTCTTGTCATTCTACGACGCAGTTCTACCAACTTTGCCCCCAAAGTAAACAAACAACAGACGATATGTTAAACCTCTGCCTCAAAGACTACGTTTGGTATTTTAATCGAGGTTTTCCAACTATAAATCGCGACCAATGGATTTAAACTTGGAATTTTTACTGCGTCGGACCGGGCACAGATCAGCTGTTCGGGACTTTATGGGCGATAGTAAAACGTTACATTTCACTCGGAAAGATGTGTTCTGTGTTTGTTTTTATTTATTTATTTATTGCTTTTGAACAAAATTAAATACATTAGTATTTTCTTCCTTTTCTATTTATACATAACTCTAAATATGACAATAATACTAACTAACTTAAAATAACAAGAATTATAAAACAACTACAATAGAATGTCACAAAATAAAATACACATTTATAAAATAACCAATTCTTTCAGGAAATAAAATACTTATCCTAGAGAAAACGCAATATAGGGCCCCTAAGGCTATCCGCCAATAAGCATAAATACATTGGCTCAATCCTGAAACGAAGGTCAGGTTCGAACGCGGTACTACATTCTTTGCAGAGAGGTTTAAAAGTAAAGAACTAAACGGTACCAGAAACTGACACATACTTTCTCACAAATATATTTAAATTAGTAACACGTTCACTGCTAAGGACGCACATGTGAGCTTGACACTCAACACTATGAGAAGCGGCCGACGCACAATGCATTGCACGCCAACCCCCGTCTTGAGAGTATTTTCATACACAGTGCATTACGTGCTTCGCACGCCAACTCCTGTATCGGGAGTATTTTCATTACACAATGCATTGCGTGCTTCGCACGCCAAACCCCGTATTGGGAATATTTTCAATACACAGATCATTGTGTGCTTCGCACGCCAATTTTAAGCCTGTATTAGGAGAGTAACTAATAAATATTATTATTATTGTTATCTAAACGAAAATTGTTTGAAAGATTCGGATATTTTAATATGGGTGTACATTAAGGGCTACAAATAAGCAAAATGTTATAAAAATCGTTAGAGCCGTTTTTAATAACTGATTTTTGGATGTTTTTTGACCAAAAAGGGGTTTTTTCTAAAATTTTCAAAACCTTTTTTCGGTCCGCTGTACGGGCCTAATTGACAAGTTTGGTGCAAATTTATTCGAAATCGATTTACTAGTTTTCTCTCTAGCTTTGTATACGTACAAACATACAGACAGACATTGTGTAAAAAACACTTTTTTTGTACTCAGGTGGTCCCAAAACGGATATTTCCACAAAATCTCAACATCGGATTTTTTGCGATCACTATACATTCTCTATACTGTAGTAGGCCTATAGTAAGAAAGTAAAAACATTATTAACTACAAGTTACAGATAGTCATGTACTCATTATTAGAAACTAACTCAAAACAATATCCATGGTGGGTATAAATTATGTTTTTAGTTTCAGTACTTAACTGGATAGGTTTCAAATTAAGCTAACAGCCCTGTTTTCACGTACATAGGGTTTCTTTTTTACTTTCTCCACTCTATACGTAGTATATGGAGAAAGTATTGTTTTCGTAAAAATGTTCGAATTTGAATTATTTGTTTTGGTGCTCCCAGAACCCCAAAAAAATTGTTTAGTGCAATTATCTATGTTGGTGCTCCCTGAACCCAAAAATATGTTTAGTGGAATTTTTTGTTTTGGTGCTCCCTGAACCCAAAAAAGTGTTTTTAGAGTGGTGTCTGTCTGTCAGTCTGTCTGTATGTATACACGACCAGAGAGGACACTATTGGTCCGATTTTCATGAAATTTGGTATGTAGGTACTATAAACCCTAATATCTCCAGGCGTTTTTTTCATTTTTTGGAATTTCTAATTTTGAAGGGTAATTTACCCCTAAAAACCCATAAAAAACGACAAAAATGCAAATTTCTCAAAAACGGCTCTAACGATTTTGATCAAATTTTCAGTATTTATAGTGCTTAAGATGCCAAACAAAATGACACCACCCGCTTTTATCAAAACTTCGGCGTTTTATAATTATGGGGAAATGTTTAAAAATAAACAAGTTTGTGTTGTCAATCTAGCATCGCGGCAGCGGCCGCACGGGGTAGCACCACGGTAGCGAGCACGGCCAGTAATTCAAAGGTCGCGCGATCGAATCCCGCCTGGGACAATAATTTTTTTATACGATTGACGTAGGTAGAATATTATTTTTTTGTTTTGTTCTAAAAAGTAGTACCCTAAATAAAATGATTAAAAACAATATTATTTTGAGTACAGTAAGTTGGGAGAAAGTTTGTGTCAGTTAACTGATACCGTTTATTAAATGAGCTACCATTGGTATCTGACAGCAAACTTTAAATGAGGAACCTTTCCTTGCATTTTGAGAAATTAAAAATATGCAGTTGAAATATTTGTAAATGGCCGCCATTTTCAAATATGGAAGTGAATTTTCATATTTTTTTAAGGAACACGTTGAATTTTATTATGATGTAACAGGGGACTAACACATGTTACTGGTACCAACTTCATTTTTCACAATATGTGACAAATTTGTAGTTTTTTCATTTAGTTTCTCTGTACTATTGGTTTAAAAAATTAACTAACACCTTATTTGTTGATTTTAAAAAGTTATTTGTTTGTCTAAACAATGTATTGTTAGTGTTGAGAGCGTTTTCATTATTTCTCAACATTTCCAAATATCTTGCGCTCAGTTAGGGTGTTTTTAAAACTGTATAACCCTTTATATTTTAAACTGTTAGTCGAATAAAAAAAAACACTAAGAACAAAAAGTCTTAAAGTATTTTGTAAAATCTAAAATCATCATCATACATGATGTTATATTAAAAATTCGAAAGTTGGCCGCCATGTTGGAAAATGGCGGCCATTTACAAATATTATAACTAAACATTTTGTAATTTCTCAAAAAACAAAAAAGTTTCCCCATTTTAAAGTTTGCTGTCAGTTTTATTTTACAAGATATGTTGGCCCATTTAAAAAAGACAACCTGTGTACTGGTCAAGATCGTTTCAAACGTTAGAGTAGAACATTGTCAAACCATTTAAATTTGTTTTTAATATTTTAATATTATTTTCTTTGATTTGTTTATTAATCCAACTAAAACAAAAGTGTTAGAAAATAAACCATAGCATTTCGAAAAAGTACAATGAAATTACATCAGATAAATACAATTAATTTTGTAATAAGAAAATATCTAAAATTGCTTCAAAATGAAAAAAATAATAACCTTTTAAAAACTTTACGTAGGTAAAATTAGAATACAGACATAGGCTATAATTAATTTTCATAAAAACATTTTTTATTTAAATATTTGTAAATTTAGTCAGAAAACTGATAAACCTACAAATATGTCTTGAATGTAATTTGCATTCATTACCATAGCAAAAAATTGAATAAAATAACAGACAAAACAGCTGTTTGCTCCATATTGTTGCTCCGCACGCCTAAACTGTTAGAACCTTTTATACACGTAATTATGTTACGTTTTTTTTTTCAATAATAAATGTGGAGGACAAATAATAACCTCAAAGCTAAGATGATAAACAATGTTAAATGTTGAAATCAAATTAGGCTACAGTATTTCGTATATTTTACAACAGCAGTTATAATAAAGGTTGAAAGAACCAGGAGGGCTCAGGTCTACACTTTAATAAAAACCTTACCTAAAAGTTAGAAATGCAAATAATTTCAAACATTGAAGCAATTATTTGCATTTCTAACTATCCATTAACAGCTGATTTCAAACATTGAAGCAATTATTTGCATTTATAACTTTTAGGTTAGGTTTTTATTAAAGTGTAGACCTGAGCCCTCCTGGTTCTTTCAACCTTTATTATAACTGGTGTTGTAAAATATACGAAATACTGTAATTTGATTTCAACGTTTAACATTATTTATCATCTTAGCTTTGAGGTTATTGTTTGTCCTCCACATTTATTATTGAAAAAAAAACGTAACATCATTATGTGTTTAGAAGGTTATAACAGGGTAGGCGTGCGGAGCACGCCGGGGTATCCAATAGTGTTTAATAGAAATGTATAATTTACAATTTTCGTCACCTACGAATTAAAATTTAGATGTTTATAACGATTTTCTGCGAATTTCAAAATTAGAAGAATGATAAGTTATATTAAAGAGGACTGTATGGGGCTGTATCGTACTGGTATTGCGCACCCTTAAAGGGGATGTAGTTATTTGTGTCTCGAGAAAGGAAAATGTGATCAGCGAAGGCGGCAATCTTCTTGAGGGCGACTAAGATACCTACTTTCTTCCCGTAAGACACACAACAATCTCCCTGCAGCTACAGTTTTATTAAAACATGGACATTCATATTTACAAAAAGCAATTGATGTTAGGCCAAGAATACAGACACGGAAGTTCATTGATGCCTTGTTTCAGCAGCTGTTTTATATAGGGCGACAAAATAAACACAAGCTTTATATGGACCCTTTTCCGCCCCGGTTGATAAGTTGTTGTTCTACCCTATTAATGAGGCAGAAACTAGCTCTTAGAGTAGTAGATGGTAGTACTTAACGTATGTAAATGTCCTCCCCCACCGCGACATGTTATTCCCAACTATAAAGTCTAGAATGCGTTTATGGCATTGTTGTAATGCTCGTCAAAACTCTATTAAAGACATGAAAACAACAACATATGAGACCAGAGTGTATACATATGTGTCCGAATTGTATGTACAACATACACAAATTGGAGTCTTTCTGTTGTACAATGTGTTTAAGTGTTATATTTTTTAAATGTGTCGAAAAAACAGGATGAAACGAAAACCTTGTACAGTACAATTTGCTTAACTTTTCCTGAAAAATACGCGAGTAAATTTAAACCACAGTCTGTTGAAAATATTCGCCCAAGTTTTTCCGAAAGAGACGAATGGATTTTGAGCGACGATATAAAAAATATATATACATTTATTTCGTTTATTTTGAATTATAAAATTGTTCGCAAGGTCTCATTTTAACCGCAGTCACAATACGCATCCGTTTTGCGTTTCGCATTTTTTTAAATCCCGTTCATTTCTCACGTAATTGTAATTCTTTAAGTACCAAGATTGAAGTGTTTTCCTTACACAACAAAAAATGCATAATTAATAAACGGTACCAGGAACTGGCACATACTTTCTCACAAACATATTTAAATTATTAAACAGATTCACTGTGACTTGTAGGGTGGGGTAGGAGAGGTGATTTTTTATTAAAGTTGGAGATAAACTAATAAATATTATTATTATTATCTAGAGAGAAAACTATTCCATCGATTTCAAACAAATTTGCACCAAACACGTCAATTAGGTCTTTATAGATGCACGTAAAAGTGTTTTGCAAAATTTTGAAAAACAAACCTTTTTATGGCCAAAAAAACCCCAAATATAAGTTATTATTATTATTATTAGCTAAACGAGAATTTTTAGAAAGATGCGGTTTTTTGCATATGATAGGGCCACATTAAAGCCAAATTTTATTAAAATCGTTAGAGCCGTTTTTTTATAAAAAATAATAACTGATTTTTTGCGGTTTTTTGGCCTAAAGAGGGTCGTTTTTCAAAATGTTTCAAAACCCTTTTTTGTGCATCTATACAGGCCTAATTGACATATCTGGTGCAAATTTGGTAGAAATCGATAGAATATGTTTCTCTCTAGCTTTGTATACATACAGACATACAGACAGACATTTTGTAAAAACCACTTTTATGGACTCAGGGGGTCCCAAAACGGATATTTCCACAAAAATCTCAACATCGATTTTTTTGCGATCACTATACTTTCTCTATACTATAGTATAGTGAGAAAGTAATTCTCTATACTATAGTATAGTGAGAAAGTAAAAGTGAATCGCAAACCAGATCCGCAATTTTATGAAGAATATTCAGTTTTTTTTTATCAGCACTCAATTATAAAAGATAGATTTACAAAATGGTTTTAAACGAGGCAATGCCAAAGCGCTCAGCTGCAAGAAATTGCACTGTTTAGATACGGCTATAGTGTGAAGCGCTGGAGTCGCCGGTTGATTTCTCTTTTACTAGAGCAGACCCTTAATACATTTTGGACCAAGTCTTGGTAAAATATTTTTTTTTTTTATATTTGCACCTACTGTAGTTTTTTTTATTTAAAGTTCTATTAAGCAGACGATCTAATTTCTTTTAAAATGTCTGTTCCAATTAATTCGAAAATACGGCAAGGGGAGTATGCGATTTTGAGTATTTCAAACAATATCGCCCCACACGACACAAACACAGTATTCGACGTTGCTTTCGTAAAACGTAAAATGTATAGAAGAGTTTTAACTTGTTTTGATAGAATTTTACTACAGCAAATAAAATATACATTAGAGTAAAGTGTACAGACTCAGTTAAACTGTTAGAAAACCATTAACCTACTTTCACAACATTAGGATGGTTTAAGAAAGAAAATCACAAACGTAACCTATGCGATTCTTAGTTTAAAAAAAATGAACAGTTTCATTATTCCAACGATATTTTTTAACGATTAGATATGCAGTAGGACAACAAACAAATTGTACACACAAATTTCATATAATATTCACTATTTACTCTTGCATAGCACAACCAACTCTGTCATAATATACAATACTAGAGGAAACTCCTGCGTGCTCCGCACGCTGACCCCGTTGGAACCTTCTATACACATAATCATGTTATTTTTTCTTTATAATAAAGACGTAGGATTAATAATAACCCCAAAGCTAGGTAAGATGGTAAATAATGTTAAATGTTCAAATCGAATTATTCCTTATATTTTATAACAGCAGTTATAATAAAAGTTAAAAGAACCAGCAAGGCTCAGGTCTACACTTTAATAAAAACCTAACCTAATAGTTAGAAATACAAATAATTGCTTCAAATTTTAAAATCAGCTGTTTTATCTGTTTTTTATTCAATTGGTTGCAATGGTAATGAATGTAAATACACGTGTTGGTTCATCAGTCTATTTCAACCTAAGATTTTTCCTACTAAATTTAAGGTTAGCAGTTAATGTAAATATTACAGCAAACAGCTGTTTTGTCTGTTATTTTATTCAATTGGTTGCTACGGTAATAAATGTAAATACACGTGTTGGTTCATCAGTCTAGGCCTAACCTAAGAATTTTTTCCGACTAAATTTACAAATATTGAAATTTAAAATGTTTTTATCAAAATGAATTATAGCCTGTGTTACTCAGAGATAGTGTAACCTTTTATTAGTAAAACAATTTTTTCAATCGGTTCAGCAGTTCCAGAGATTACCCCCTACATACAAACAAACAAATCAAATTTACCTCTTTATAATATTAGTATAGATTTCTCAAAGGTGTTTTTTTATGGCAACTTAATTCTTCATGAAAATTATTGATTCAAACATAATGTAAAGCTTATGTTTTAGCTATTGACGAAAAATGGACAAATATGTTAAAATTAATGTTTTCGTTAAAACAGTGTATTTAAAGAACTTCATACGATACTTAATGAAAGGCGCCATCTATTAACAATCTGTTTAACTAGCATGACAGCTGTTAGTTAGATTGTTTACATTCTATATGCAAGTGTAATCTATCACGCAAATCAATCAAATTAAATCAACGTAAAGCGTTAAAAATCATTTATAAACCAACGTAATTAACTGAATTAAACCAACGTAATAAATCAGGTAAGTACTCCTAACTTGCAGAATATTCACACGTGTCAGCTGGTAAGTAAATATTAACGAAATTACTGCATTAGTCAACCAAGTGGTGTGATTAATTGCACTAGTCGGAATAACACAATTTTTAGAAAAAAACGTATTGAAATAGAATGAAGTAATATTATTTATTACCTATGTCTAAGTGAAATTTCATTGTTATACGTTCCATTGTGACAGACAGACAGAAAGTCTAGGGATTCTGCAAGGATTCCGTTTTAATCCTTTAAAGATGCGGAACCCTAATTTGGAGTTGCAAAGGAGCCTTAGATTGATCGGTATCCTGACCGTCTCTCATTGTCTAAAACTCAATACTCAATTAGAAAACGTGTTAAAATGAATAAAATAATGAAATACTACAAAATAAAAACCGATAATTAATTAAACAGATACAAGGAACTACGGAGGTCAGAAGCGGACGTAATTAGGTTAATAAATTCAATAAGAGGTCGAACCGTGTCTAAGGCGAAGCAAGGGTATCGCGAGTTACCACTAAATCAATTACATCCCTTATATCCCTAGGGACTTCTCCCGCTTTGATCCCGTCCCTACCCTTCCCTTCTGTCAAAGTGTCAAACCGTGGACCGTGATATTGGATTGTTTTCTCAACTACTTTTACGGTTTCTGACATTCAATAAATGTGGAGCGGGGGAAATTGAAAATATGCACGACCTGGGGGAGGGGGAGGGAGAACCACAAAGCGAACTCTCAGGTGGGATTGGGTGGTTGGGTTTTATCGTTCCTACATTTTTTCTTGGAACAAAAAACTTTAAAACCAAACAAAATCGAGTTTTTGTTTCGCTTGTAAAAACTTGCCCATGTCAAATTTGAAGTAAAAAGAATATCTACATTTGAAGTTAAATTTTTTTTAAAGAATACAAAATGGCTGACGTTAAGAAACAAAACGTTTTCGGTCCTATGTTTTTGTGATTTTATCAGGCCAAGGTATACAAGAAGAAAACTATTTTGATCCTGGGTTAATAAGCATACGCCTACACTGAAAAGTTGTAATCTGCATATTATATAAGAGAAGTCCAGACTGATCCATAATCAATGTACTCCCAAAACTATGATACCTAGAAACATACACTTTCAGGGTACCTTCATACAACTATGTAGAGGTACACCAAGAAAGGATTTTGAAAAATATTCATTTTCATATGATAATAGTGGGGTTCATTCCCAGCCTTAAACCAGATAAAACAGCTTATTTGAATCAAAAGCTTATCCACACAATTCTAGGTGTGGCTTATTCTGAAACAACACACGTGTGAAAATGCATTTACAGCTGTAATAATATAGGTCCCCTATAATAAATACTTTTCTGGGGAGCAACATTATATTATTTAGTTCGATTTTAGAGGGGTGTAGATCTATATATATAAAATTTAAAAAAAATACAAAACTGTACTCCTATCAAATTGATACTTCACACAGTTGTTATAAATGATGAAAACAACACAATACTAAAATTTTAGATCGATCAAAAAATTACCCCCGATTTTAAGATAAATAGAGTAATGTTTACAATGTAGGATGAAAATGAAGATGTTCCTGCATTTTTTTGACAAACATTGCTCGTTACCAGTGCAGACTTTTGCAAAAAACTTTTTATCTCCACAACTTATCAACCGATCTGGATAAAACTTCACACACATATACACAAAGGATTTTTATAAACTCTAATATAAGCCCCCTATAGTAAATACTTTTCTGGGGGATCAACATCTATATAAACAGGTATGATGTATTTATTTAGTATGATTTTTGAGGGGTGGGCATCTATAAAAACAGTTTTAAAAAATACAAAACTGTACTCCTATCAAATTGATACTTCGTACAGTTGTTATAAATGATAAAAAACAATACTGAAATTTTAGATCGTTTAAAAAATTACCCCCGATTTTACGATAAATAGAGTAACGTTTACAAAGTAGGATGAAAACAAAGATGTACCTGAATTTTTTGACAAACATTTCTGGATAACCTTACAGACTTTTGCAAAAAAACCTTGTATCTCTAAAACTTTTCAACCGATTTTTATGAATCTTCACACACATATACACAAAGGATTTTAACATACACTGTAAAAATATGGGCCCAATATTATAAAAACTTGTCTAAAAGAACAACATTCAGTTTAGTTATGAATATTTATAAGTCGGAAAATTAAATTATCAAATAATTTATGGATAAGTTATAATATTTTACCTACAGAATAAAATTCAAACCGCATCTAAGTCAAACATTTTAGGAACACGGGATTTTAAAAACTATTACACTCAGCGTATAGAGAAGTGGGCTGTCGAGAAATAAACGTACCCTCAGTTAAATTCGATTTTCTAGAAAACCAATAGACCAATCTGATTTCAACTTCACACGCGTATATACAAAGGAAGTGTATAACTCTAATAAAAATATGGAACCCCTATTAAACCTCTTTTCTTGAGATTGAACACAGGAGGGAGTTGGTCAACATCTCTTGCAAGAAATGGACACGGTGAGTGTCTGAACAAGATACTGGAGTGGGATCCGATGCTGCAAGCCGGTACGGACTACATGACTCCTATAGTATAATTTCAATAGCAAATTAGAGGCTATTTTTCCGGCTCGGGAAAAGTGGCTGCGGAAACAAGTAGATCTTGGAAATGGACAAATCTGGTTCACGGACGGGTCAAAAACAGACAAAGGTACGGGAGCCGGAATGTACATGCATAAAGGACCGTACACCCAGGGAAGATACTCTATGTCGCTGGGACTATACTCTACGGTCTTCCAAACGGAGGTATACGCAATACTTGCATGCGTAAAACGAATACTGGAATCAGGAAGCATGAGCACAGATGTTGTGATATGTTCTGATAGTCAGGCGGCTATAAAGGCCATTATAGCTACAAAAATAACATCAAAACTGGTCTGGGAATGCCAATTACTGCTGGATAAGTTGTCAAGCAGTAGGCAAGTAAGACTTGTTTGGGTCCCTGGACGTGAAGGAGTGGAAGGGAATGAAATAGCACAGATAAACTGGCTAAGAGAGGAGCAGAAACTCCACCGATGGGCCCAGAACCAA